>CM056059.1:308461265-308671265 GCA_029574335.1 Rana kukunoris
CACTGCTGCCAAAAAAACTGCAGTTTTTAAAAACTTTTGTGCATTGATACATGTCCCCTGGGGCCGGACCCCGGGTCCCCCAAAACTTTTTATTACAATAACTTGCATATTAGCCTTTAAAATTATTATTATTATTCAAATGTTCAAGTCCCATAGACTTTAACAAGGTTCTAAAGTTCACACAGAACTTGCCGCGAACACCCAAATAGTTCGCTATTCGGCGAACAGGCAATGTTCGAGTCGAACATGAGTTCTACTAGAACTTGAAGCTCATCCCTAGTGGGCAATATACAAATCACACCTGAAAGCAGATAAAAAAGAGAGAAGTTCACTTAGTCTTTGCATTGGGTGTCTCTGTGTGCCATACTAAGCATGGACAACAAAAAGAGGAGAAGAGAACTGTCTGAGGACTAGAGAACCAAAATTTTGGAAAAATATCAACAATCTCAAGGTTTCAAGTCCGTCTCCAGAGATCTAGATTTGCTTTTGTTCATGCCCAAGATTATCAAGAAGTTTGCAACCCATGGCACTGTAGCTAATCTCTCTGGGCGTGGATGGAAGAGAGAAATTGATGAAACATTGCAACGCAGGATAGTCCGGATGGTGGATAAGCAGCCCAAACAAGTTCCAAAGAAATTCAAGCTGTCCTGCAGGCTCAGGGAGCATCAGTGTCAGCGCAAACTATCCATCGACATTTAAATGAAATGAAAAACTATGGCAGGAGACCCAGGAGGACCCCACTGCTGACACAGACATGAAAAAGCAAGACTACAGTTTGCCAAAATGTACTTGAGTAAGCCAAAATCCTTCTGGGAAAACATATTGTGGACAGGTAAGACCGGGATAGAGCTTTTTGGTAAAGCACATCATTCTACTGTTTACCGAAAATGTAATGAGACCTACAAAGAAAAAAACATAGTACCTACAGTGAAATATGCTGGAGGTTCAATGATGTTTTGGGGTTGTTTTGATGCTTCTGGCACTGGGTGCCTTGAATGTGTGCAAGGCATCATGAAATCTGAGGATTACCAAAGGACTTTGGGTTGCACTGTAGAGCCCAGTGTCAGAAAGCTGGGTTTGCGTCCGAGATCTTGGGTCTTCCAGCAGGACAATGACCCCAAACATAGGTCAAAAAGCACCCAGAAATGGATGCCAACAAAGCGCTGGAGAGTTCTAAAGTGGCCAGCAGTGAGTCCAGATCTAAATCCCATGAACACCTGTGGAGAGATCTTAAAATTACTGTTGGGAAAAGGCGTCCTTTCTGTGAGAAATACTTGAGTTTTTGGAAAAATTCCTGGGGTGCCAACAATTTCGAGCATGACTGTGTATATATAGAGCTGTGGTGGCTCAACGTGATTGGCACTGCGTTGACAAGCCATTCACCTCTGCAGCCAAGGGTTCGGATCCCGGTCTCGGCTACATGTGAATTGAGTTTGGTGGTCTCAGCCCGGCTCCCGGTGGGTGTGCTATGCAAGGTACGCCTGTGCTTAGTACAAGTCCACCCCCCCCCAAAAACCACCACACTTGCAGCCGCACACGAAATTGGTTTAAAACACACGCACTTTGGCCATGCGGTCTCCTAAAATAAAGAGAGGCGAAGGACCTACGGGCTGGCTGGGTGGGCTAGGCCCCCTCACTCCCTCATAGGGGGAGTCCCTCTGCCCCATTGGGGTCCCTTGGGCCCCAGTTGGGCTCCCAAGAGGAGCAGGTAGGGCGGGGTGAGTGGGAGGCCCCCCTTCACACCCGCCATTGCCACCAGGGGCATGGAGAAGGATGGCGAATGCCTCCGGGGGGAGGGTCTGCCTACTCCCAACTCCTGCAGTCCGGCTCCTCTCTCTCGAGTTCACGCACAAAAAATACACTTAAAAAAAAAATATATATATATATATATATATATATTGTACAGGACGCCAGGGTTGGGTCCTGGATGGACGCTACATAGCGCCGATTTTTGGAGTTTGGGCCATTTAAAACACAGGTTCAGGAGCTCACCCTGAAGTGGGTGAGAGATTCCGGATAGATAAAATGGGTCCAGAGAGGACGGGCTTAAAGTCCTCTCTGTCTTCTTTTATGATATTTGGGGGTCCGGGATTTCGGAGGCTCTGAAGCGACAATTGGGAGGAAGAGAGCCTCCCCTTCTGACCCTTGGCTTCAGGCACACAAGGGGTTAACCACTTCCAGAAAGTGAGTTAAAAAGAAAGGAAGCCTCCTGACAGAGGGTGGGAAGTATTATGAGAATGAAGCTGTGTCTGCAGGGAAGGACTGGAGGACTTCTTACTAAAACGTATGTGCCTTTCTTTTGTTTGTTTTGCTGTGCTGAAGAGATACTTTTCTAATTTATGCTGGAAACAAGCAGGACTTTTGTTGTGGCGCTTTTCCTGGTGCTAAAGAAAGCATTATTTTTTGTTTTGTTTTGATCACAAATAAAAACCCTTTGCTTTACTATTACGGTTTACGCACATTGTCTCGCGGAGCTAAAGAACCCCAAAGTTCACAATATATATATTATTTATATATATATATATATATACTGTATTTATTGGCGTGTAACATCACTCTTTTTTTACCCTGAAAATAGAGGGTAAACTGTGCCTGCGTGTTATACGCCGGGGGCTGTGGACGTTTTTTTCCCTGAAACTTCCCTCTTAGGCGTGTACACACGATGAGACATGTCCGCTCAAACATGTCCGACGGACCGTTTCCAGCGGACATGTCTTATTGGATTTTGGTCCGATGGCGTGTACACACCATCGGACGAAAATCCCCTCGGGCTGAGGACACGGTGACGTGGCGGTGGTGACGTTGACGCCGCCACGTCACCACTCCAGGAAGTAAAATACTTCCACGCATTCGTCGAATCCATTCGACGCATGCACGGAGATTTCTGTCCGCTGGTGAGTGTACTAACCAGTGGACATATCCGCGACGGAATGTCTCCGGCGGACAAATTTCAAAACATGCTTTGAAATTTGTCCGCTGGGAAAACATGTCCGCTAGCCCGTACACACGATCGTCCGTCAGACCAGTTTCAGCAGATATATTCGATCGTGTGTACGCGGCCTTAAAGTTAGGGTGCGTGTTATACGCCTGTGCGTGTTATACGCCGATAAATACGGGTATATATATAATATGGAAAGCGAATGATCTATGGGCATGTGTGTTTTTTAATTTTAGTGCAAAGTTAGCTTACTGTTTAATACTACCAACCAGACACATTTTTTCATAGTTTACTTTGACGAATCCTATAAAAGTTTATTGCTTAATGGTGCTGTTACATCAGTGCAAAGTTAGCAGTTAGTGCCTGTTATAAACATAGGTCAGTATATTGACAAGTTGATGGGAAAAATATTAGACTTGGTTGGGAAATTCTTAACATTGCTGTACAATAAATAACATGCAGAAGACAAATCCAGCTCCTTCTAGAGGATACAAATTCAAAATTTCTTGTTCAAACGTTTTATTAAGCATGTTTCAATGTACATTGCAATACATATGACAAAGAAAAGGGTCACATCAGGAAAATTTAGAGAACATGTTATCTGAACAGGAGATCATAACTTGGTTAAAGACCAAAAGGCGGTAACTAGTTCTGGTCAAGTAGTGCTATGTAACCCATTTGGTAAAGAGGGTAAACCCCCCATAGTTGAATGAAAAACTAGGCTGTAGAGGTAGTCATAAGGAAAAGGGAGGGGGTAAAGAAGAGAGGGGATTTAAAGCTATTTGTTATCTCGGCCAAGATACCGGTAAGTAGTTAAACGGGTTGGAGGGAGGGGGAGAAGTGGGTTGGGCTTGTTCGTACGTTCATCGAAAATTTGAACAAAACGGATCATTCGCACCAAATTCGAGTGACACGTCACAGCCCATAATTCACTGCGGCATTGCGCGCTGATGATTGGCCAAGCATGCACTATGACCCGCATGCTTGGCCAATCACAGCGCGCAAAAAATGGAGAGCCATAATTGGCCAAAGCCAGGGTGGCTTTGGCCAATTATGGCTTAGGGGGTTTAGTACATGCCCCACACTACAAAAGTCTGCCTGCAAGGCGGCCTCGTGTAGTGTGTTGCGGCGTTGTTAAAGAGATCAGTCCTATAGAGAGAGAGAGAGATAGAGTGACTTTATTACTAGATAGATAGATAGAGCAGGCAGGCTAGTCAGTTTAGTTAAAGTTACAGTGTGTAGAGAATATATATACATCCCAGGAGTTGTACATATATTTATACACTGTATAGCTTAGCTAGATCAGTTCTTCCTAATTTACAGGCAGGCAGGTGATTGTGCTATTTAAAGACATTATCACAGGTATAGACACCCAGCAGGTACAACATTTAAAGGAATTTTTATTTTTTATTTTATTTAAGCATCATTAAAATCACTGCTCCTGGAGCAGAGATTTTAATGATCTTTAAATAATAATAATAAAAAAGAAAATTCCTTTAAATATTGTACCTGCTGGGTGTCTATAGTTTGCCTGTGAAAACGTCTTTGAGAACCCGGGCCTTGCCCGAGGGAACATGTATCAATGGAAAAAAAAGTCCTGCTCCTGAAAAACGACCGTTTTTAAAAACATTTTTCCATTGATACATGTTCCCTGGGGCAAGACCCGTGTTCTCAAAGACGTTTTACGACAATGACTTGCATATTAGGCTTTAAAATGAGCACTTTGAATTCGAACGTTCGAGTCCCATAGACTTCAATGTGGTTCTAAATGTTCGCTGCGCGAACGCTCGGTCCGTTCGGCTCATTCCTACTGTCCAGGAGGACTGCCTCAATCTTGCCATTCACCATCGTTTGAGTGATTCTGTGCTTCATTGTTAAGATGCATAGAGAAGGGGTTTTCCAGGCTTTAGCAATGGTCTGCTTGGCTGCAGTAGCGATGAATAAGAGGAGTTTGAATTGACGGTGGGTTACTGAAAAAGGTTTGTTGTTCAGGAGAGCTATTGTGGGGTCAGGTGGTAAGGTGTGTCCCGAATAAGGTAGAGAGGATCTTGAATACTTCAGTCCAGAATGCTTGCACCGTGGGGCACTCCCACCGAATGTGTACAGTCAGGTCCATAAATATTGTCCATCTGCCCTGTGAAGCGCCATTCAATGAGTTCTGAAGCATTTGGCTGAATATGAGCAAATAATATTGCCCGAAACACTTCAGATTTCATCCTGCTGCTTTTGTCAGCAGTCACATCATCAATAAATAAGAGAACCAGTTCCATTGGCAGCCATACATGCCCACACCATGACACTACACCACCACCATGCTTTACTGATGAGTAGGGATGAGCCGAACACCCCCTGTTTGGCTCGCACCAGAACCTGAGAACAGACCAAAAATTTGTGTGTGAACTTTAGGACCCCATTAACGTCTATGGGACTCGAACATTTGAAATCTAAAGTGCTAATTTTAAAGGCTAATATGCAAGTTATTGTCCTAAAAAGTGTTTGGGGACCCAGGTCCTGCCCCAGGGGACATGTATCAATGCAATATTTTCAAAACTGCAGTTTTTTCGGGAGCAGTGATTTTAAATGACTTTTTATTCTTCAGAAATTACACTTTGTGCAGGGACAGTTCTAAGCAGGGGAAACAAGCGCTTTTACAGGCATACTTCATACACATCATAGGTACGAAATTTAAAGGAATATTTCACTTTTATTGTTTCACTTTAAGCATTATTAACCACTTGTCATCTGCCCGCCGTCAATGACGGCGGGCAGACGACTCCATTGTTCTGACATCACGTCATATGACGTGATGTCCCTTTAAAGCCGCGGGCGGGCGCGCGCGCGCGCACCCGCCGCTCCGCGGGGATCCCGTGCGAGTGCCCGGCGGCAACGATCGCCGCCGGGCACACGCGATTGCTCTGTAAGTGAGCTGGGACGTGCAGCTCTGTATGTAAACACAGAGCTGCACGTCCCTGTCAGGGAGAGGGAGGTGACAGATTGTGTTCCTTGTACATAGGGACACAATCGGTCACCTCCCCCAGTCACCCCCCCCTCCCCCTACAGTTAGAACACTCATAGGACACACATTTAACCCCTTCCCCGCCCCCTAGTGGTTAACCCCTTCACTGCCAGTCACATTTATACAGTAATCAATGCATATTTATAGCATTTTTCACTGTATAAATGTAAATGGTCCCAAAAATGTCAGAAAAGTGTCCGAAATGTCCGCCATAACGTCGCAGTCCCAATAAAAAAATCGCAGATCGCCGCCATTAATAGTAAAAGAAAAAAAAAATGCCATAAACTATCCCCTAATTTGTAAACACTATACATTTTGCGCAAACCAACCGATAAACGCTTATTGCATTTTTTTTTTTACCAAAAATATGTAGAAGAATACGTATCGGCCTAAACTGAGGGAAAAAATATTTTTTTTATATATTTTTTGGGGTTATTTATTATAGCAAAAAGGAAAAAATATTGAATTTTTTTTAAAAATTGACGCTCTATTTTTGTTTATAGCGCAAAAAATAAAAACCGCAGAGGTGATCAAATACCACCAAAAGAAAGCTCTATTTGTGGGAAAAAAAGGACGCCAATCTTGTTTGGGAGCCACGTCGCACGATCGCGCAATTGTCAGTTAAAGCGACGCAGTGCGGGAAGCTTATATTTTGTCTGGGCAGGAAGGGGGTGTAGGTGCACAGTAGGTAAGTGGTTAAAATCACTGCTCCCGAAAAAAAAACGGCCGTTATTTTAAAACTTTTTTTTTGCATTGATACATGTCCCCTGGGGCAGGACCTGGGTCCCCAAACACTTTTTATGACAATAACTTGCATATAAGCCTTTAAAATTAGCATTTGCCGCCAACACCCCAAATTCTTCGCTGTTCGGCAAACAGGCAATGTTCGAGACAAACATGAGTTTGACTCGAACTCGAAGCGCATCCCTACTGATGAGGTGGTATGCTTTGGATCATGAGCAGTTCCTTTCCTACTCTTCTCTTCCCATCACTTTGGTACAAGTTGATCTTGGTCTCATCTGTCCATAGGATGTTGTTCCAGAACTGTGAAGGCTTTCATTTCAAATCCATTGTGGTTATGTATAGAGCCAAAAAGATTAGAATTGTGTTGATGTCCCAATATTTATGGACCTGACTGTGTACATGTGTGCCAGGTGCGGTACAGCCTCGAAAAAAATTTAGGGAATATTGGGGGGAGAGTTTGGCAATCCTGGCAGGGACCAGATATCTGGTGGACACTTTGCAGTTGGTCTCCAAAGTTACAATATTGGTGAGGCCATTTTGGTCGCCTGCCATATACAGTATCTCACAAAAGTCAGTACACCCCTCACATTTGTGTAAATATTTTACTATATCTTTTCATGTGACTAGTGATGAGCGGAATACGCCATATTCGATTTCGCGATATTTCGCGAATATTTCGAAGAATATTCGCGAATATTCGTTAATATCGAATATTCGTGATATTTTATAAAAAAAAAATGCCAATGCGAATTTTCGGCAATGCGAATTTTCGCGTTTTTTTTTTTTTTTTAAATATCACGAATATTCGATATTTACGAATATTCGCTATATTTTATAAAAAAAAAAAAAAAATAGCGAAATTTCGCATATGCGAAAGCAAAAATGATTGCGAAATTTCTCGCTATTTTTTTTTGGATAAAATATCACGAATATTCGATATTTACGAATATTCGCTATATTTTATAAAAAAATAAAAAAAATTGCGAAATTTCATTATTGCGAAATTTCGCTATTGCGAAATTTCGCGAATGCGAAATTGATTGCGAAATTTATTGCGAAATTTATTGCGAAATTTAATTCGAAATTTATTGCGAAATTTGAAAAATACGAATATTCGAAATTGAGAATATTCGCCGCGATATTCGAGTTATTCGCGAATACTCGAATATGCAATATTCGTAGCGAATATTCGCAATGCGAATATTCGTGAGCAACACTACATGTGACAACACTGAAAAAATTACACTTTGCTATTGTTATCATGTGGAAATACTGACCTACAGCCCAGACTCTGAAAGAAGGGGATCATGCTCTGCTTCAGTATGTCACAGTACATGTTGGCATTCGTGGTTCCCTCAATAAACTGGAGCTCCCCAGTGTCGGTAGTACTCATGCAGCACCAGACCATGACACTCCCACCACCATGCTTGACTGTAGGCAAGACACACTTGTCTTTGTACTCCTCACCTGGTTGCCGCCACACACCATCTGAACCAAATACGTTTATCTTTTTTTCATCAGAACTCAGGAAATGGTTCCAGTAATCCATGTCCTTAGTCTGCTTGTCTTCAGCAAACTGTTTTCAGGATTTCTTGTGCATCATGGTTATAAGAGGCTTTCTTCTGGGACAACAGCCATGTAGACCAATTTGATGCAGTGTGCAGCGGATGGTCTGAGCACTGACAGGCTAACCCCCCACCCCTTCAACCTTTGCAGCAATGCTGGCAGCACTCAAATGTCTATTTCCCAAGACAACCTCTGGATATGATGCTGAGCATGTGCCACTCAACTTCTTTGGTCGATCATGGTGAGGCCTGTTCTGAGTGGAACCTGTCCTGTTAAACCACTGTATGGTCTTGGTCACCATGCTGCAACTCAGTTTCAGGGTCTTGGCAATCTTCTTATAGCCTAGGCCATCTTTATGTAGAGCAACAAATCTTTTTTTCAGATCCTCAGAGTTTTTTGCCATAAGATGTCATGTTGAACTTCTAGTGACCAGTATAAGAGAGTGAGAGCAATAATACCAAATTTAACACACCTGCTCCCCATTCACACCTGAGATCTTGTAACACTAACGAGTCGCATGACACCCAGGAGGGAAAATGGCTAATTGGGCATAATTTGGACATTTTCACTTAGGGGTGTACTCACTTTTGTTGCCAGAGGAGGCAGCCAGAAGATTTACTAGAACTATGGAATAGAAGAACCCACCTGAACAATCTATTCAATTTTTATCAAATCAGGCAGGCTCTTGCACCACATAGCTGACAGTAGATCTAAAGAAGATTGTACAAACTGATTGTACAGAAAGTGGGTGGAAAGAGGTGGTATAGTAATGAGGGAGGAGGTATGGTCCACACTGGTAAGCATGCCCAATTCTGCCCAATTCTGTGATGCACTAAGGCAGTACATGATAGGAGATGATCTGCAGAGAAGAATGAAAGCAGAAAACGTTTTTTTTTATTGAAAAGAAAAGTAAACATTGTAAGCTTCCGTGGATGAGATACATGAGAGAATATTGGGATAGTTGGGGTCGAAAGGAAATTAGAAGAGGCTTCTATTTATTATGACAAGTGAAATTCTGCCCAAAAAGGTGAACTTATCCTTTAAAGAGTAGCCTTTGGGTGTAGGATTGTGCACTGGATATTTCTACTGCCTGCCCTTTCTTTTGACTGTAAACCCCCTCGATTTGTACTGCCTCTCCTTCCTCCTTTGTTAAGGAATAGCAGGCAGGCTATGGCCAGTTTTTTCTTTCTTCAGGGGGATCAGCCACAATAGGAAATAGCATTAAGAAGGTTGTAAAATCATATCCTTAAAGTGCCCCATTATGGACTTCAGGGATGGACTGGGCATTGGAACTACAGGGAGTTTCCCGGTGAGCCGATGGCTCAGTGGGCCGGCTTCAGTGACAGCGGACCGCCGCCCCCCTCTGCTCCTATGTCTCTCCCTTCCCACAGCACTCACCTCATCTCCCTCCCCACAGCACTCACCTGGGGGGAACAAAGAGGCAGGAGGAGGACCAGAGGAGCAGGGGGGATGACAAAGGAGCATGGAGGAGGGGACAGACAGCTGACTCAACAGCTATGGCCTGGGAGTTTCTCACTTCTGCCTAATCTTGTCCCATAAGGGGGGGCACCGAACTGATTCTTTGCCACGGTGAAATAATGTCTAGCTTCCTCACTGGTACTGCCTATAAGAGTACCAGCACCAGCCGTTCTACTCTAATAAATTAAAACGGCTAGTGAAGGGGGAGAGGGGGCTTGGGTGGCCGGGGGGATGGGTGCAGGAGTTGTCCGGCCGCTATGGGACAGACCTGTCAAATTGGGCCAGTCAGGGTGACTGCGCCAACGTCACCGCCACGTCACCGCGCTGTCTGCCGGCGGGGATTTTGATGGTGTGTACACACCGCCAGACGAAAATCCCGAGGAGACATGTCCGATGAAAACGGTCCGCGGACCGCTTCCATTGGACATGTCCCTCCGTGTGTACGCGGCCTAAGGGGTTAAAGTCTTGTTTTAATGCACTCTCTTAATCTTCTCTCCTGATACTGCTGGACCTCAGCGCTGCCTTTGATACAGAAGATCACAAACTGTTGCTAACCTGTCTCACAGAGATAGCTGAAGTGGCAGACTCGAATCTTCAATGGTTTTCATCATTCCTGGAAAATCGATCCCAGATAGTGAAACTAGGACCTTTCACATCTAAATCTCGCAGCGTGTCTTGGGGAGTCCCTCAGGGATCTCCCCTATCGCCCGTGCTATTCAATATTTACCTCCGCCCACTCCTCTAAAAATTATTAGTAATCACGACCTTCTCTATCACTCCTACGCGGATGACACGCAACTTTATTTTCATATCAGCGACAAAGAGAACCAATACCCCGCATTGGAACAATGCCTCTCTCAGGTAGACATCTGGATGACGGAGAGTCACCTCAAACTCAATGTAGCAAAAACAGAAATTATTCAACTCCATGCAAACAGGAGGAAACTGGCCAGGACTACCTGGACCCCTCCACCCATTTTGGGACAAACCATCACCCCTAGCACCAAGGTCAAAAGTCTAGGAGTCATTTTTGACTCGGACATGACAATGGATGCACAAATAGTATCAGTAATTAGCGGATTGCACCATCTTCTACAGCTCCTATGAAGAGTGATTCCCTTCACCCCTAAAGAAGACACAGCGGTAGTGGTAGGGTCAATCATTAACGACAGATTGGATTATGCAAATGCCCTTTACCTCAGACTCCCAAAGTACCAGCTGGCCCGGCTCCAAATCATCCAAAACATGGCAGGTCGACTGGTAACAGGGAAAAAAACCTGGGAACCAATCACCCCGTCCCTGAGATCCCTCCATTGGCTGCCCATAAAGGACCGAGTCACTTTCAAGGCCTTATGCCTAATGCACAAATGTGTACACGGAAGCGCGCCCTTATATTTAAGTGAGAAAATAAAACAACAAAACTCAATTCGAGAGTTCTTAGATCAACTAACCAAAAATTATTACAAATTCCCAAAGCCCGGTACAAAACCAAAGGAGAACGTCGTTTTTCAGTTCAAGGACCTCGACTATGGAACGCATTACCAACTAATATTCGAATGGAAATTGATCACCTGGCCTTCAGAAAAAATAAATAAAGACCCATCTATTCTGAGGGTCAAACTTAAGGAAAATAAAAAAATATAACAGAAAACAAAATAACATAATAGAATAGAAAAGAATAGAAAATAAAAAAATAATAGAATAGAAAAGAATAGAATAAACACAAAAATAATAAAATTTTAAAAACAATAGAATATAATTGATTAGAATAGAAAGAATATAACCATTTCCCAAAACCAATTAATTAAAAATTCAAATAGAATCAATTTGAATTTAAATAGAATAGAAAACAATAGATTATAATAGGAAGATGGCAATATTCATTCTATTCTATTCTGTTTTTTTTTTTTTTTTTTTTATGTTTAAAGTATTTATTAGGTTTTCAAAAAAAGGGAATACATTGCATAAAGACACAGCATAGAATAGATTATCCAAAGCATACAGGTACAATATACATTGTAAATGCAAAACCAAGGGCTACAAGGAGAAACACTTGCATAACGTTGCTTTGAGTGTGCCCAGGCTCGGGGACCCCTTAGAGCGGGATCACCCTCCAACCTCCCCCGCACCCCAACGGGAGCTTAACTGTGCAGAGGATGGTGGAGAGGACCCCCACTCACCGTATACATCCGGGAGTGACATTAGTTAGAGATCGCTGTAGGTAGATGGAGAACCGATACAGGAGGCACTTTGTACCTGTACGTAGCCAAAAAACAAAATACAAGCAAAAAAATAACAAAAACGAAGAACAAAAACAGCAACAACCCGGGGAAAGACCTAGGCTGGGCTTAGAGAAATCTATAGATCAAAACGGATCAACCAATGCCCAGGGGAGTTTCCCCGTAATGCGTGAGATGGATAAGGGGGAAGGGTGGACAGAAAGAGGAGAGAAAGAAGGGGGGAGAAGCAGGAGAGAGGAACAGCGGCGGTTAGCGGAAGAGGCCCATTCCCAGGAGGGTTAATTGGACAAGTAAATGGAGTCTCCGATCCCCATGTAGTTAGCCCAAGGTTCCCATATCTCCCTAAACTGGGGAGATGTATCTAGGATAGAACTCAGCATCTTTTCCTGGAACATGATCCATGAAATTTTCCTTTTGGCTGCTGTTATGGAGACCCTGGGACGTTTCCATGACCTGGCTAAGGTGATTTTGGCGCCCAAGAAGATAAAGAATATAAGTTTACGAGAGGATTTCGGGGCTTTTACAGGGAGGTGGTTAAGCAGGGCCGTTGATGGGGACCAGGGGATAGCAAGGCCAGTTATTTTGGACGCTATATAGAATATTTTGTTCCAAAAACCTCTGATTTTGGGGCATTCCCACCAGACGTGCAGCATGGAGCCCCCCAACTGACATCCCCTGAAGCATAAGGGAGAAGTCGAGGGGTACATAACCGCAAGCCGGGTAGGGGTGAGGTACCACCTGGTGAAAACCTTTAGATTGGCTTCCACAAGAGATACGTTGTAGATGCCCCTATATGAGGAGCCCACAGCCTTGTGCCAAGTGTCCAGGTCCCAGGTCAATTCTAAGTCCGCCTCCCAGGCCAGCATATAGGGCGCCTTCTGCTTGTCCCCGGCCAGTGACGAGTAGATCATGGAGATCCCCCCCCTTTGCTCCAGAAGGTCTCCACACCACTGTTCATACGGTGTGGGTTGTGGGGGGTCGGGTTTCGTGGACCAAATGGAATGAAGGAAGGAGGATATTTGGTGGAACCTGAATCTCTCTACAGGAGGTAATTTCAGGGTCATAATACATTGGGAAAGGGAAATAGGTCCCGTGATAGAGATGAAGTGCCCGATCCGATACATCCCCTTATCCAACCACCATTTGAATGCTCGAATGTCCATACCTGGGGGAAAGTCGGGGTTATGAAATATGTGACTCAAGGGTTTACAGGGGGAAACTAAGGAAGGGTCATTTCTGAGTTTATCCCAGATCGCGAACGAGTGCGATAGAGATGGGCAAAGAATGGAGGGTCTGGCCTTAGGGGCACTCCAGAGGAGGTAGTCAAGGGTGAAGGAGGGACTGCCTGTCTTTCCATTTCCACCCAATCAGGTTTGGTGCATTTGCTATAAACTGTGGAGAGCTGGGTGAGTCTAGCCGCTTGATAGTACCAGAGTAAATTGGGCAGTCCCAGTCCCCCTCTGCTTCGAAGTCTAAAAAGGGTGTGCCTAGCTAGACGATGGCCCGACTTGCCCCATACAAATTGGATGACCTTGCTTTGGAACGAAGTTAAATGATCCTTCTTAATAGATATCGGGATCGCGCGAGCGCGAAAGAGGTAAAGTAGCCGTGGGAGCAGGGTCATCTTCACCGAGTTTATCCGCCCCAGCCAGGAAAGTTGGTGCGGGTGCCATTGTTTAAGGTCAAGTTCTAATTTTCTATAGGTGGGGGGATAGTTGGCTCGGTATAATTGTTCAAATTTGGGGGTTAAGTTAATTCCCAGGTAGCGAATGGAAGAGTCACTCCACTTAAAGCGGAACGAATCCTTCAACTGGGCCACCAGGGGCAACGGGAGGGAGACGTTGAGGGCCCAGGACTTGGTATAATTAACCCTTAAACCCGACACGTCTGCAAAGTCATCAAGTGTTTTACATACCACCGGTAATGATGTAATGGGGGAGGTTATAAAAAGGATTATGTCGTCCGCAAAGAGACCACATTTGTGGACTGTGGATCCACAGCGTACTCCGGTGATGTCAGGGTTGGACCTGATGGCTATGGCCAAGGACTCTATAGCAATAGCAAAGAGTAACGGAGAGAGAGGACATCCTTGGCGGGTCCCATTACGTATTTTAATCGGGTCAGAATACAGGCCCTGCAGTTTGATCCTAGCTTCGGGGTTAAAGTAAAGGGACCTAATTAGTCCAATGAATTGGGGGCCGAATCCCCACCTCTCTAAAATCTGGAATATATAGGACCAAGAGACGGAGTCGAAGGCCTTTTGAAGGTCCAACGACAATAGCATCCCAGCTTGAGCACCCCCGCCATCCCATCCAGATTGCAATAGAGACATTACATCAACCGCTCTTCTGATTTGGTCTGGACCCTGCCGTCCCTATATGAACCCAACCTGGTCCTTGTGTATATAGACAGCAATAAAGGATGCCAACCTGTCCGCCATAACTTTAGTCATTATCTTAAGATCATTATTGATCAGGAATATTGGTCTGTAGTTACTGACTTCTCCCAGATCCTTGTCAGGCTTAGGTATGACGGAGATGAAGGCAGTATTCAGCTGTGCGTCTAGGGGTTCCCCCTTAGTTTTGGAGTTAAAGAAATTTGTTAGGTGAGGAGCTAAAGTCTGTGCAAAGGCCTTATAGTATGGAACGGAGAACCCATCAGGGCCCGGGGCAGAGCCCGTCTTCAAACCCTTAATAACTTCCAAAACTTCTGCTGTAGAAATGGGGGCTTCGAGTCTGTCTCTATGGTCCTTAGATAAAGTGGGCGTAGGGAGGTTATCCAGGAACCTAGTCCTGATAGGGGTTGTCCCTGGTTGTTGTCCTCTATACAGGTTCGTATAGAAAGAATGAAACGCTCGGAGGATTTTAAGTGGGTTCGCCGTGGGGGGTTGTCCCGCTATGTTAATTTTAGGAAGAGCGTACGTTCGGAGACGCGGGGTGAGTTTGGAGGCTAAAAGGGGCCCCGGTTTATCTTTCATGTGGTAAAATCTTGCTCCTTGCCATCGGAGACCTGTCACAGCTTTTGCAGTCAGAGCTAGATTTAATTCTAGGCGGGCAGAGTCAATGCGAGACATAGGGCAACGGCCTGGTTCCCTCTTATGTTCCGCACAGAGCTCTTGGAATTTTTTTTCAAGGTTCTCTATGTCCGCTCTGCGAGCCCTATTAAGTCTTGCCTTGATTTGAATTAATTTTCCTCTAATGGTTGCCTTGTGGGCAGCCCAGAGAGTCTCTGCTGAGACGTCGGGGAGCTGTTTTGCAAAAAGTATTCCGAAATGGCCAGTTCTACCTCCTGTTTGTGAGCAGAGTCCGACAGTATCGATTCGTTGAGCCGCCACTGGCGGGAGTTAGGGAGTGAAGGGTGGTTAGTCAAAAACATACTTACTAGTGAGTGGTCGGACCAGACTGTGTCTGTGATCTGAGATTTGCTGATCGATGGGATCAGAGCGTTCGAAATCAGGAGGTGGTCTATTCTAGCATAGGTTTGGTGGGCGTGGGAGAAATGTGTGTAGTCTCTTTGGGTCGGGTTCATCTCCCTCCAGATGTCAGTAAGACCCCTCTGATACACTAATTTGGCAATCTTCGAGCTAAGTCTGGTGGGGCGCACATTTTGCGCCGTCGGAGGTTTGGACTTATCAATGCCTTGATCAAAGGCGACGTTCGAGTCCCCGCCCAAGATCACCATGCCCTCCAATAGTGGGTCTAGGGTTTTGAATAGATAGATAAAAAATTTCAGCTGGCCCACATTGGGGGCATAATAGGAGACCAGGGAGTACAGATGACCGTCGATAGTGCCCTTGACCAAGACAAACCGCCCTCCCGGGTCCCTGTATTCTGACTGTAGCGAGAACCTGCAGTGCTTGGATATGAGGATCGCTACCCCTTTGGTTTTATCCTCTGCGCTGGACAGGAAAAACTGAGGGAACTGGGCATGGAGGAAATTGGGTTTGTATCGGATCGGGAAGTGCGTCTCCTGTAGGAAAAGGATATCAAGTTTACGGGACTTCATAAAGTCTAGTACCTTCCGTCGTTTGGATGGGGAGTTTAGACCCTGTGTGTTGTGTGTGGCTACCTTCAATGAGGTCGCCTTGGGAGTGTCACTAGCCATGGAGCAAAGGTATGAGGGAGATCACCAAAACCCCGCCACTTACCTGGCTAGAGGCATCACAGCTGAGCCGAGGACCCGATCGTCTGGGGAACCGCAGACCACCTGGGAATAGAAGATCGCCATCCGTCCTATCGCCGCCTGCAAGAGGAAGAGAAGTTAGAGAGGAATAAGACAGTGGGAAGAGATGAGTGGGGGGAAGGAGGGGGGGACACAAGCCCGCTAGGGGCTCAAGGGGGTGTTGGGCACCTGTGTGCCCAACACCGAGAACCCTGTTCTCATTTACTGCACCCTGCAGGCAGGGTGAACGCCTAACCCAGGGAAAGGGCATAGCCGAGTCCGTGGGGTAGGAGGAGGCGCTGCAACACCGCCCCGGCTCCGACGTAACCAATGAGCTAAACTAGAACTGATAGCTCCATCGAAACAAAAAACAAGTATGCCGGGCAAAAAGGGGCACCCCAGAAGCCCGCCTCCCAAGGACCCAAACCCCACCCACATACCAAGCATGTAGAAGAGGTCATGGGCCCCTGAGGGCCAGCCACATGCTCCGAAAAGTTAAAAAAAAAAAAAAAAAATGTTTTCATCAAAAATATCAAGAACAATCGGAGGGAGGAATGGACAGGTAAACATGAGTAGCAATACCTAAACCGTGAGTGGCTATTAAAACATATGAGTGGTCTAGTTTAGGATTAAGACTGAGACCGATAAGGTCCCTCGGGACCGCAATTGGGAAAGGATGAGGAGTAGGCAATACTTCCTAAGACATGGGGGGAGTTTGTCCAGAGAAAACAAAAGTCTTCACGAACTGTTTCCAGGAAATCTTCTTTAGTGATGTCATGGAGGCCTGGTGTCCCTGGTCTTCTTAAATTTAGGCTTTTCCCAGGTGTTTGTCAAGGGGCTTGCAGGAGAAGGACGTTTGGTGGGTCCAGGGTTGGAGAGATCCATGGCGGCCTCATGTGAGAGAATCGGCATGCAGGCAATGGATTGGTAAGGCGGAGGTCAGCAGGAGGCGTTCCCCATCATGGAAGTTGTGAAATGCATGTGCCTTACCCTTGTACTCAAATTTTATGGCAAATGGGAAGGCCCACTTGTATTTGATGTCACGTTGCGTCAAGGCCGATAAGAGGGGCTTCAGGGTTCTTCTTTTTTGGATAGTTGTGGGCGAAAGGTCCGCAAACACTTGAACTGTGTGACCCCGGCAAGTGAGAGGGTTTTGGTGTCTGCTCACCTTCATCACTTCCTCCTTCACCGAAAAGAAGTGAAGCTTGACCACGATGTCCCTGGGGGAGCCATCCTTCCTCGGCGGTCCTAGGGTTCTGTGGGCCCGATCAATTTCCAATTTATGTTGGGGGATGGCAGGGATCAGCTGTTTGATAAAGTCCTGGACCACCGGAAAAGTGTCAGTAATTGATTCGGGGAGCCCCCTGATCCTAAAATTCTCTCTCCTGGATCTGTTCTCCAAGTCGTCGATCCGGGAGAGGGCAGTGTCCAATTGGTCCAGCAAAAATTGGATGTGGTCAGAATTTTGTCGGGTAGTGGCGATCGTTTGATCGAGTTTGTTCTCTATAGATTCCATCCTGGTGCCTATCATCTGAAAGTCCCCCCTTAGTTCTCCTGTGATCTTGGCGGCTGTTTGTGCCAGTCCCCTGTCCAGCAAGAGTGACAGTTGTGTGAACAGGTCAGTTGTTTGTGACAGGGAGTGTGTAGTGACCTCTGCCATTCCAGGCCTTTCTGCTGCATGTGGGGAGGCAGGCCTCAAGGGGGAGTCCATGAGAGATCCGCTATTGTCTGCTCCAACAGGGACTCTGTGGATGCAGGGGAATGAGCCATGGTCGGCAGGGGGCTAGCTGGATTCCCTGGCGCGAGTGAGCGGGCTACAGAGGCATAGGATGGCCTGGTGCCATAGGATTCCTCCGTGTCTGTGAGGTAATTCTGGGTGCCGCCCGCCATCTTGGGATTGCGTGTCCCGCTTACCGCCTCCAGCTGTGGTCCCAGGCTCCGTCTCGTCGGTCCTTCCGACATGTACTGGTGCCCCAGCTACTCCTCTACCTGAGAGTGTTGCCAGCTAGGGTGACCCGATCCGCCCGCTAGATCCGTCGGTCAGCCGTAACGGTGCGGAGCTCCAGGGCTAAGCTGCCATTCCGGAGCTGTCCGCGCATGCGCCCTCTGTTTTTTTTTCTATACTATTGTATTATTTTCTATTCAAATGTATTCTATATGGAATTCGAATTTCGGAAAATGGTTTTTCTGTTCTATTCTTTTCTATTCAGTTTTTTTTCTATACCATTCTTTTATTTTCTATTCTATTCTGAATAGTATAGAAAAAAAACAGAATAGGATAAAAAAGAACCATTTTCCAAAATTCTAATTTCAAATAGAATACATTTGAATAGAAAAGACTACAATAGTATAGAAAAAAACAACATAATAGAATAGAATGAATATAACAATCTTCCTACTCTAATCTATTATTTTCTATTCTATTCAAATTTGAATTGATTATATTTGAATTTTGGGACATGGCTATATTATTTCTATTCTATTATATTCTATTATTTCCTATTCTATTAAATTCTTATGTAATCAAATTCAAATTTATTCTATTTGAAATTTGCATTTCAGAAGATGGTTATATTCTTTCTACGTTATTCAAATCTATTTGTTGCTATTATAGAATATTCCAGTCTATTCCAGTCTATTCTGTTCTTTTATTTTCTATTCTATTTTGTTCTGTTTTACGTTATTATTTTATTTTCTGTTATATTATTTTCTAGTCTATTTTTTTCTATTCTATTCCTTAATTTTCTATTTTATTTTATTCTCTTTGGAAATTGGAAAACCATTCGAATTCGAAAACATTTCAAATTTGAATTTGAAAACTATTTGAATTCGAAAAATCTTTCAAATTCAAATTTTAAGTTTTCATATTCGAATTCAAAACGTTTTTCGAATTCAAATCGTTTTCAAATTTGAATTTCGATTTTTTTTCGGATTTGTTTAAATTTGGTAAGATTGTATTTGGAAAATTTGGATGTAACTGAATTTCCGAAAAACAAAAATTCACCTGAAATTTCTATTTGGAACTAAACAAACCACACACGTCTACTTCACAGAAGAGTTGAAGGTCTAATAGCTACAAAGGGTGGGCCAACACAATATTGAACCCTAAGACTGGAATGCCATTACATTTCATGTGCGTGTAAAGACAGGTGCCCCAATCATTTTGGTAATATAGGCCAGATTCTTAAAAAATTGCGTATCTGGCGGCGTAGCGTATCGGACCGCATTTACGCTACGCCTACGCCAATTACTGGAGCAAGTGCCGTATTCTCAAAGCACTTGCTCCGTAATTTTTGGCGGCGTAGCGTAAATGCGGCATCGTAAGGCCGCGTAATTCAAATAGTGAGGGAGGGCGTGCTGTATTTAAATTAAGCGCGCCCCCGCTTCAAACGAACTGCGCATGCGCCGGCCGGGAAAAAAGCCCAGTGCGCATGCTCCAGCTCACGTCGGAAAGCGTCATTGAAACCGACGTCAAAACGACGTGATCGTCACTTACGCAATTCCCTATTCGCGAATGACTTAGTAAAACGACGGAAAAAGACGACGCTGACCCGACGCCATACTTAACATGGCAACGACGGAACTTCGGAAACCTACCCCTCATATAGCAGGGGTAACCTTACGCGTACGCAACCTATGTAAACGACGTCGCCGCGTCACAAAAACGTTTGAGAATTGGCGTATCGGCTCATTTGCTAATTTGGCAGTGAAATCGACGTAAACGCCACCTAGCGGCCGTCGTAGTATTGCATTTAGGATCCGACAGTGTATATGACTTACACAAGTCGGATCCAAGCTTAAAACCGGCGTATCATGTTTTCAGAATACAAAACAATGATACGCCGGAGGGAAATTCGAATTACGCCGGTGTATGTGTACATACACTGGCGTAATTCCTTTGAGAATCTGGCCCATAGTGTGTGTGTATATGTATATATATATATATATATATATATATATATATATATAATATATATATATACTGTTATTGTTTTATAGTTTATAATTATCTATCTATAAATCCTAAAAAGTTATTGGTGTGTAAATAACTATGCATTCTATCATACAGCACATATCAAGTATCCCAGCACACATTAAAGGTTATTTATTAACATTTTGAGACTATGTTGTGTTTGTGTGGGCTAGCAACAAGTGTATCTTTATTGAGTTAGCCATATTTTTTTATTCTATACACCTTCAAAAAATAATTTCAGCTTGGAGGAATACTCGACAAACTTGTATGTCTGTAATGTCTATGTGAAAAATAGTAAAATGGGCTTGCATATCTAAGTTACAAATGAGAAGCAATGGCCAACAGAATTTTTTAAGATTTTGTTAACCTCCCTGGCGTTATAATTATTTCAGATTTTAGGTGCTGAAAGGGGTACATTATTTTGCATGGAAATGTGGCGTTTTATATTGTAGGCCTGTAATTCTTAGGAATAAATCACTTAGATCTGTCCAAACAAGAGTCTAGTAGACATCCCGGGTATGATAAAGTTTGAACACAAAATCATAAATTATAATATAATAAATAACTATAAAAAATTATAACAAATAATAATGTAATTATAATAACAATTATTTAATAATGTAATCAAATCAAAAACACTGAAATTTGCTCAGTTGCAGAATTGTCGCTGTCATTATTTATACTGTTTGATGACGAATTTCCCCACAAATCGCTATCACTCAATTCCCCAAGTGATTCCAATTTATTATCACTGTTTTTTAAGCTGCTCTAAAACCACTTTTGATGTAAAAGGACAGTTTTTGGTTGCTATGGACAATCTCCAGTTTCCAGGCAGAAAGAACAGTTTTTATTATATAAAAGTACATGCAGGACACTGGGCAGACCACTAGGGACAAATGTGGTGTGTAATTATTTCATACAGTGCTGTAATCTGTAAGATTACAGTATACCGTATGTGTATAGTGTGTTCCACTTTTTAA
Organism: Rana kukunoris; assembly: GCA_029574335.1. NCBI lineage: Eukaryota > Metazoa > Chordata > Amphibia > Anura > Ranidae > Rana > Rana kukunoris. The sequence goes on from CM056059.1 coordinate 308,482,363, forward strand.
ATTTGGCGCCGAACTTCGTCCCGTGCGTCGTAACGTCACAGGGAACAGAGCTCGGCACTCGGCACTGTGAATCGAGCGAGGATACGCAGGGGAGGAGCCCGCACACACAGCGGGGACACATCGCAGGATCCAGGGACAAGGTAAGTAACTTCCCCTGTATCCTGCAATGCAATCCCGAGTCTGGCCCGGGTATACCGCTTTTGGTATGAAAAATTCACCCTGAGCCTGACTTGGGATTACCGCTAAGGAGGTTAAAGTTAAAAAAACAAGATTTACTAAAATTGGAGCACTCAGAATTCAATGCAGCTGTGCATGGTAGCCAATCAGCTTCTAACTTCAACTTGTTCAATTGAGCTTTGGCAATAAAACCTGGAAACTGGTTGGTTTCTTTGCAGAGTTGCACCAGATTTTGCACTTTCCAGTTTTAGTAAAAACCCCAATTAAACACTTTTAGGCTGGCCATACATGGTCGAATTTTGAAAGAATTTTCTTTTGAAAATCAGAAAATGTGTCCGATGGTGCCACCATTGCTTTCGATCAAATTCGACCAACCAAACCTTCAATTTCGCCTCATGTTGCTACAAAAAGAATTTTCGTGACTGGGAATCTTCTTTTCTTCCACATGAGCATTTTTTTTTTCGAGTTTCGATTACATTTCTCGCACAATTCTCCCATCATTGATTCGAAAATCGTTTGTTTTTCAAAAAGTTTCCAACATTCAAATTTGATGGCCGCATGGAAATCAGCTGTTACCGCAGTCCACTGATGGCGCAAAATTTGAATGAAAGTTTTTAAACCCCTTTCACACTGGGGCATTTTTTCAGGTGATTTAGGTGATTTAGCGCTAACAAAAGTGCCTGTAAAGCGCCAGAAAGAAGCCTTATCTGCAATCCCAATGTGAAAGCTTGAGTGCTTTAAGAGCCCTTTCACACTGCCAGCACCCGAAAAAACGCTGGTTCAGCGACGCTAAAACTAGCAGCGATTTACTGGCGTTTTTAGAGCGCTTAACCCCCGCTAGTGGCCGAATTAAGGGTTAAATCCGTCTACAAAGCACCGCTGCCAAGACGATTTGCAGGCGTTTTGCTGGCACTTTGCAGGCGCTTCCCATTGATTTCAATGGGAAGGGGCGATTTAGGAGCTCCTAAAGTGCTGCAAAGAAGCTGCTTGCAGGACTTTTTTTGAAACCCTGCCAGTGCAGCGCCTCAGTGGGAAAGCACTCAGGCTTTCACATTGGGGTTGCAGATGAGGCTTCTTTACGGGCGCTTTTTTAACTCTAAAGCGCCTAAAAAACGCCCCAGTCTGAAAGGGGTCTTAGAAAATTCGACCCATGTATGGCGTTGCCTTAGGAGTGTGTTTTGAGAAGAGAAAGAAACATTGGTGAGGATTTGTAAAGACCACATAAAAGACAGATTAGTACTTGCTTAGGAAGCAATCATGCACTTGTTTTCACACATTATTACAATAGGAAATTTCTCATTGGATGCCACAACAAACAAAGGTATATGGCATGCAAAATCTGATGCAGATCTGCATAAGTAGGCGTGCGCACAGGGTGTGCCCAGTCAACCCTAATCACCCTACTGCCATGGCTCCCATCTTTCCCCCCGCAGCGCTGCCAGCTTCCCATCTCTCTTTTTGGCTGTTGCTGCTGGGATGTTTTATGAGTGGGGAAGGGGCCAGTAAATATGTAATTTATCAGCCCCTTTTCTTTCTGAATGAACATCGTGAGTGATCGGTAGTGTGTGTTTGGGCTTTGGGTGTGCACACCCTAATGCAATAGGCTGCGCGCACCTATGTCTGCATAGAAACCAATCAGCTTCCAGGTTTTGTTGTCAAAGCTGAACAAGCTGACGCTAGAAGCTGATTGGCTACCACATGATTTTGCACTCTCCAGTTTTAGTAAATCAACCCCTGTGTGCAAGTCTGAGCAAAGTATCAATTGTATGTTTTTTTTAGTTTTAGTTAACATTTTTAGATAAAATCACGGCACGATAGCTATGACAATAAATGTTAAATTTTACACTCCAGTGTTCCAAGTGGGGGATCGTGAAAACGTAAACCTTTTATACCGACATTCATTGTCTCATTAAGTAAAAGAAAATGTAAGAACTGAACATTAGTAGTCTAAGTCAAGCAAATTGTAGAAATATATATATAACAACAGATTAAAAAAAAAAAAAAGAAAAGCAGCTGAATTTCTCAGAGTGGGGTTAATAAACACTATAACATACTTCAGCAGAGATCTAACAGAACATAAATATGAGAGAGTGTTTGAACACAGCAGCACACAGCATGGATAATGAATACTTGTCATAACACGGTGTTCCTGTGTTTCACCTGCAGCAAATGGTCACTCGACAGAATGCCACTCAGACCAGTAACCAACTAACACAAAAATAAAGAAGGATGGAGGCTGAAGAAGGGGGGGGGGGGGCGAAAAATGAGATGTTAGCAAAATTCACCTGGTTGTCCGTTTGGAACTTGTACTCCCAGCATGCCTTTACAACATGGGAACCGGGGGAGGGGAGTCACAGCGCAGCTGAGAGTCTCGGCTTAATCTTATGCACCATTAAGCACTCAGCAGCAAGCCAGTACTGTTCATATACATCATCCACGCTTAATAAACATAATGATGACATAAGATGTAATTCTAGATGAATTTTCATTTTATAGGGAAATGGAGAATTCCAGTAGAAGGGAAAAAAAGTAAATTATCTGGGAAGTACAAAATAAATGATTTTTTCTCGGAGATGAATAGAGGTGTTAGGGAGAAAAGAGAAGAAGGGGAGAGAACGGAGAAGCTTTAAGGGAATGGGCTGGGAAGAAGGGGAGAGAGGAACTTTCTAACGAAAAGATGGAATAAAACACAACACCAGCTTTAAAGGGAAGATGGCAAGCTTTATTTTCTACTTTGAGCATTGTGGATTTTTTTTTTGCTATTATCGCGGGCTGTGATGGACAGGCTGGGAGACTCCAGCAAGCTCATCCATCACTGGAAGGAAAGAAATCATGTGGAGTTTGGATGGTGTTAACTTACGAGAAGGAAATTGAATTCTGATGAAAGTAGCAGAGGAAATTGGCACTGAGCAACAGAAAAGGGCAAGGAAGGCCAAGGGAGGGCAAACAGCTACAGCAATAGCCAAGCTCCCTGTATCTGAAATTAGTGAAGAGGAGGGAAGGGCAGTGTCACTCATATACTCTCTTCATTACACAAAACATCCCCTCCCAGAAAACGTTGATGGCCGCCTCCTGATTCTGACGTAAACTCGGGTCTGACCTTGCCCATCCCAGTGAGCTCCATGAGATTCCCATTAAACTAAAAGAACAACGTGCTTCTGTCCCTTTGACAAGATATGTTTAGTTTGTCAACTGATGTGAGGGAGAACTGGCATCTGCAAATGCAGTTTGGTACAGTGCGTTCCTGGGCTGCTAGGAAAAAATAAAAGAGCACGAGCAGTGATGTTGATTGAAGGCAAGTGAAATGTTTCATAGGAAACATTGTGTAAGGTTTCTGCAAAGGCCCTGAGGGATAGATAGAGCTGTAGGCACACCAGCATCAACGTACACAACACACATAAATCACATTCTCTCACGTGCTATGACCCCTCAGTCTATGCAGACACCAGGGCTGATCACAAGACAAATTTGATTTTTGGTGTAGATATTTTTTCCTTAGAAACTACATTTTGATTCCTATTTTATGTATTTTCCAAAAGCACTCAATTAATTTAGAAAATTGTAATTTAGACCTATTTCCAATCTTAGTAGAACACAACAGGCAGCTGCTTCAATTTTTTTTACATAGACATTTTGTATGATTTTGCATGGAATACAGGAAAATTCGGTATTTTTAGAATAGGACATAGCATCCCCTTATAATAAGGATGGAAAGGGCGACCTGGAGAAGAGAGAATAGCTGGAGGGTCGTCATGACTAAGGGAGGAACAAGTCAGAGAAGGGTTAAATAACTTACTAGTTTAGTGTGGTAGGGGCATAGCTTACCTGATTGGAGGTTAAAGGTCAGGTGGGCAAGGTGGAGCCGCCAGGGTGGCCCAATGCAGAGGTTGAAGGGTAGTCATTCTAGAAAGTTCAGGTGACGAGAATACTTTCCCTTCCTCATGCCCTGTATTCTGGGTTTATGGTATATTCTGGGTTGGGGCAGTTTTTGTGTTTTACCCTTTTTTGTGATTTTTTTTTTTTAACATTTGCCACTTTTGTCACAGCAGCTACTAGCCAGGTCTTAAGGGTTACACGACCACCAGTTGCTCCATCCAACCCCTACCCTTCCCCGCCCCTAAATCCCGCCCTTAAGCCTGCCCTCATAAATTATCTCTTGAAATGACACTTAAATCTTGTATGCAGAATTAAGTTATAAAACTATATACAACTTTATCCGTGCCCACCAATGCAGCCTGTTTGTCCGCCAATGCACCCTGTGCCCGCCAATGATGCAGCCTGTGCCTGCCAGTGCAGCCTTTGGCCATCAATGCAGCCTGTGCCCACTAATGCAACCTGTGCCCACCATGCAGCCTGTGTTTAATGCAGCCTGTGCCCATCATGTGGCCTGTATCCCATTCAGTTTGTTCCCACCATGCAGCCTGTGCCCCATACAGCCTGTATCCCATGCAGTTTGTGCCTACCATGCGGCCTGTGTCCCATGCAGTTTGTGTGCAATGCAGCCTGTGTCCCATGAAGTTTGTGCTCACCATGCAACCTGTGTCACATGCAGTTTGTGCCCAACATACAGCCTGTGTCCCATGCAGTTTGTGCCCACCATGCAGACTGTGTCCCATGAAGTTTGTGCCCACCATTCAGCCTGTGTCCCATGCAGTTTGTGCCCACCATGCAACCTGTGTCCCATGCAGGGCGCAACGGGGGAACACAGCTATTGAAATGAAAGCTGTGATGTTCCCTGCTCTGATCATCCAGCCAGCAGCTCTCCTCTCTTCCCCTCTATGATCGGCAGTGCTTGCCCCCACCCCCTTAGCTCCCAGGCAGCCCTTCTTGTCAGGGTATGGTGCTCACACCTGGTTGGTTTTTGGTGGTTCTCCCAGGAGCTAGGTCCCCTATGGGAAAGTCTAAGATGTGTAAGTTGCAACGTCTTCGAGCCGGATAGGGCTCGGCTTAGGACATGGTTAATTATACTCATAAATTGTGCCTTAAGGACACCCAATGACCCTCTGCTGGTTGCATTGTTGAAATTGTTCTATGTCTGTTATTTATTCATGTGTTAATAAAATGGCTGCTGTGGCCTTTTAAAACCACATCACGCAATTGTGTGTCTTTATTACAAGTTCTAGGACCAATGGTTAACGAATCCTCTAGTCAAGGATATGAATGTTTTTATATCAACGTGAAAACATTGTCTACTATTGCAATAATAGGCACATACTAGGCAAAAACTATGGTGTAACTACAGACAGGGCAGTGTGTCTGTTACTAGACCCATGAGGTCAGGGGAGCCAATCCTGGCTGCTACATCTTCGTAAAGCAGCTGTAACCTCACAATACATTAAGTGCAGCGTAACTCAACATTTCACTTTACTCCACATCCTATTTTATACTATATGCTGAACCTATAATACATTTGTGGATAGGTGCAGCGTGATAGCAAAGAATACACTCAGAGGCCGAGGATAAGGAGGATGAGAACAGCATATTAAGAAAATCTCAAAAAGTATGCCCAGGCCCAGTGGGAAGACACAGCCAACTTAAGCCATTTTTAATCGGTAGCGGAGGATCATAACCTTGAAATTATGCCGACAGCTTCTACAGTGAGGATCAGGAATGCGTCCTGGCAGATCCACACCCAAAAAGGAGGCTTCCTAAGTGGAGATAGCATAGGCCCTGTACTTTCCATACTTTAGGAATCTTTTCCTGCTGTTATGCACTGTCCATGTGCCTGGAGAACTGGTCCCCACATGATCCACTTGCACAAAGCGCACCAAACCCAGGAGCCAGAGTCCTAAATAGACTCTGCCCTGACCCAAGATGGATGCTGGGGTCACGTGGGGCATCAGTGTCCCTCGATGATTGCAGAAAGCCTAAAAAGGCCCAAGTTTCTCACATTTTTTTCTTTCTCCTTCGCCGAAATCTGTAAATCGGATAGCAGCATAATGTCAGTGGACATGTGTCTGCTGACACCAGCTGCTCCATAGGGGAGACTGCAATGTCTTATCAGGTCTGCCTGAGAAACCTACAGGTGGACCTGATTCGGACAGCCCATGTGAAAGGGCTTCTTAAGGTAAAAAAAAAAAAAAGCTTTCATGTGTCTGTGCCCCCCCCACCTTTTAAATACTTACTTGACCCAAATCTCGATCCAGCACTGTGCCCAACTTTACCAGCTTTTCTCCCCCCTCTGTTCTCACAGGAGATTCAGCAGCAATTGGAGCCATTGGCTCCTGCTGCTGTCAGTCAGATCCAGTGAGTAGGAAGCGGGAGGCGAGGTCAGGAAAGGCTTGTCATAAGATGAGAACTTGTCTTAGAAAAGGCGCGTTAGTGCGTACTAATGTGCAGTCGGATATGCACACAAATTTGTATATATGCGCATGCGCTCATTAATGTGCACGGTGCAACCCAAATGGGTTATTTAAGCTGGGTCAGTACCCAGGATCCGTGCTGTCCTGTCTACAGTGTTCCTGTGATTGTCCTGTTCCCTGTTTACCTGCCTCTAATTCCAGTTACCTACCCGGCTTGCTCTGAAAACTTGCTCTCCAGCTGCACCAACCCCAGCTTGTACCTTAACCATTCTCCACATCTGTACCTTATCTGACAACACTGTGTATAATCCAAATGTAGAGGCTAGAAAAATGGACAGCTGCACTTCCAAAAAACCCTTAGGTTGTCTTTATTGTAAAATAGGTGGAAAATGCACTACAAAAAACAGCAAAAGTAGAGATAGCATCCTACGCATTTCACACTACAATCAGTGCTTAGTCATGGCTAAGCACTGATTGTAGTGTGAAATGTGTAGGATACTATCTCTACTTTTGCTGTTTTTTCTAGTGCATTTTCCACCTATTTTACAATAAAGACAACCTAAGGGTTTTTTGGAAGTGCGGCTGTCCATTTTTCTAGCCTCTACATTTTGCCTTGTGCATTGCCGGCACTCCTGATCTCCTGAGAAGCTATTGACTGGCCAGCACACCCACCTGGAGTGGTAACTCCCTTTCACTGTGTATGACCCAGCTTGTCTAACCCTGTTTATGTTTAAGTCCATATGGAGCTAGCCAACTGAAAGCATCTGTCCATCTGCCATTGGGACCTGCTCTTCCGCTGACTATGTCCAAGTACCAGCTTGTTCCAGTCCTCAGGATACCCACCTGCTGTCATTTGGCATACCATTCAACCCGGAAACCCATGAGATAGCATGACTACCGCCACTCGTGTGACTCTGCACTCCTGTGCCACCTGTCTGCTCTATCAGTGGCCCGAGTCAGAGGTGTAAAAGAGGCCTGCCTTCCTCTGCATATCAGGCTGTTCCTACCAGGTACATAGCTGTGGGTCCCGAGCTGCACTGTGTTTGTCTATAGATGCACACAGCCTGGTTTGGGATGGAGCCCACATGCCTGCCCCCTAGCACATGGCTTGCTATGAGGGCAGACACAGAAAAAGAGGAGCCAAGAATGTCTGTGGGGGACCCCTAAAGCGGAGGTTCTGGAACGCTATGTGCAATATAATTTGAAAAGTGTGGTGGGACAGCAAGAGATGCCACACATCTGAATGAGCCCTGAGAGTATGTCCTTCACTTTGAAAAGATTTCCTTTCACTTATTGCTGTGTTTACAGAACAGAAAGTAGAGGAAACATACCCCAATAGGACACAGATGACAGGAAAAAATGACAATTAAAAATTTCTATAGATGTACTTTAATAAAAATAAGATTCTGCTTGAGTTTGCAGCCAGCTATGATTTTTTAAATTGCACTAAAAATAATTATCCTTCCTCCAGAAATGTAATTTCCAGACCGGAATTATTGGTTCACCACCATTCCTAGCAGTGTTTGTGACAACTCTGAGGATTGATCACATGACTGGTAGCAAGGGGAACATCCTATTCAGCATTTAGGATATAGGGGATATAATGCACTTAGCAGCATGTCAGACCGTCAGACCAAGGGAGTCTTTTTTTTCTCTGTAAAGTGGCATTAAACCTTCATTTGCAATGTAATACCACACATCTCTAATATTATATTTACAGTGTAATATTTGCAAGCAGTTTGCAACAGGTACCCTTTCCCAGGAAGATAGGCTATCAATTTCATTACAGGTGGGAGCATTATGTTAAACCAAATGCTGCATTTCTACAGCAAGATAATACAATTGGCAAATACCTTCCATCTTACGAGATGAGAAAGAGGGGCACTTTTAGCTCAGAGGCCCTCAAACTTTCTAAAAAAAGGGCTATTTTCATGTCCTTTAGGGTAAAACTATGACCAGTAACAGTTGGAGTAGAAAATGCTTTGGCATCAGTGGTCAATGGGAGTAAACAAATCCTTGAGAGTCTCTATATTGGAGTATACATAGCAACACTCCCCTTTTGTTAGTGTCAACCACAAAAATAATAATAATAAATATATGGCCAGCTATAGTTAAGTTTGTCAGGTTGAACTGCTACTTCACTAGGGTGTTTTTTTCTCACTTCCTATTCTGTTTGACAATCATAACATGGTTGGGCAATTAGGGTATTTTTTCTCTAATCGGGACACAGAGGTACCAATTAATCTTCTCTCTATTAGAAAAAACATTCTTTCCTTCTGTTGCCAGGTTACATACATGATATATGAACAGTTTAAAAGCTGAACTTGTATTAAACCTTGAACAGTAAAATCAGTATTTATATGCTGTAAAGCATGCTTGTTATACTCACTGTGGAATCTAAGGGGTTAATCCAGTGTATTGTTTAAAAGGCTGTTTGATCCTCTCCTTCTTTTACTGTCCCCCAATGCATCTCCCAATAGCACATAGCCTTGCAGGGATTCTGCACATGCTCAGTTTGGTGTGTATTGCTAGATTTTTTTTTTTGGGAGGGTGCATGTGATCAACATAGGGCCAATCAGCACTATCCACACAGAGGGTCAGGGGTCATGCAGCCCCATAGGACATTTAGAGGAAAATGACAACTCCTCCTACAAGCTTTAACCAGACCCTGATAGAAGTCACAAGATTGCTATACTGAACGTGAAGGGACTAATGGGGAGTCAGGGAAAGTTGGGACTTTAAATGAAACAGAACATTAAGGGCAAAACGAATCAGTAAATAAAATAAAGTAGGCTGTTTATTAGTGGCACATATGGATACGTTGCATTGTAAATACATAGTAATAGATAGTATGTTAAAATGCATAATGGGAAGTGCTCATGCGTGGGAGCTCCTAGGATGGCAGCTTAGGACCGGAGCTCTGCTCACCACCGGCTGTCAAACGCAAATATATAGAATTTCAACCCGGGTACAAACGACAAAAAGATATCCGAGGACTGCGGATTCAACGGTGAATCGGAAGATACCGGGTAAACTATTCCTTATTCAGGGGAATTATATACAGGAGCCTTGTAAAGAACGACAGCTGGGGACGGGGTGCCCGCGCTGTTTTTTTTTTCTGACGAGAATTACAGGTTCTATATACCCGTTAAGAGCAGAGAAACAACAGTAGTGAATAGCTGACATACTGTGGACCCAGTTCATGCCAGGCAAATATTACAAAAAGAGCAAGAAACTTAATAAAAGGCTGGCTAAGAACAATTTACTTAAGATGGCCGCCGTACCTCAGACAAGTACACTGGGTACAGTTGAGACCTCATTGACTGACAGACAAGCTATATCTTCTATAAGTCCTTCTATAGTACCTCAGACACCAAATTCTGACACTTGCCCTATTCTCTCCCCTCCTGCATCATTTGAAATAAAAAATCTCATGGAGGCTGGTCATTTAACTCCTGAGGTAATTACCTCACAAAGTCCTGCACATATGAATACAAAGGCTGAACAGGCTCATGAGGTAACCTTCAATGTCTGTGAATTATTCATCAGAATTTCTGAAATGCTAGATTAAAGGACTGGCACAAAATGCAGAAAGAATCACAGGAGAGATTAGGGCTGATTTTCAGAGCCTGGGAAGCAGAATAGAAAATATTGAACACAAACTGGAGGTTAATACAGCACGGACTGATCAGAACTCAGAACATTTGCAATTCATGCAGGAACAGCTGGAAGCTGCTCAGGCACGGATCGACGAATTAGAGAACAGATCAAGAAGAGATCATTTCAGGGTCAGAGGATTACCAGAATCTATCTCAGACGTGCATACAGCTATACAGGACATTATCAAAATCCTGATCCCATCTATACCAAACCACAAACTAGAATTGGATCGAGCACATAGGGCCCTGGGTCCTTTAAGAAAGGACGGTTTACCAAGGGATGTGGTAGTTAAACCACATTTCTATTCCATTAAGGAGGAAGTGATGAAACAGTCTCGCAAACATGAACAACTACAGTACCAAGGCGCCATAATTCAAATATTTTCTGATATATCGGCATACACAATACAGAGAAGAAGAGCTATGAAGCCCTTATTGTCTGCCGTCATGGAAAAGGACATAAGATACAAATGGGCCTTCCCCTTTGCTTTGAAATTTTCATTTAATGGCAGGCAGTATGTAGTACAGAATTTTCAGGAAGGTGAGAGACTATTATTGGACTTGAAGATTATTTCCTGCGAGCCAGAAATGGATACTACTCCTATCCAGCAGGGCTCTGCCAAAAGACAAACCCCTATCAGCCCGACTTTCTCTGCTTGGAGCAGAGTCAAGCACAGGAAGGTTAAAGATAAATTTGCAACCTGAAGAGAAGGAACATGTTTGTGGATGTCTTTTCCCCTTTCTTCAAAGGGATGGTCACCGATGTCTCTTTTTCCCCTATTTTTCCATACCCGGGAAAATAGATCTCACCAAAGCTACATGTTAATACTTTCCTAGGAAATGTTTATATACATATGTGTATATGTATATATATGTATATTTCTATTTTTTTTTTTTTTTGTGTTTGTTGTTTTTTCTTAGGAAAGTTAAAATAGTTTGTCTCTTTTAATATGTCATACTGGGTTGAATTATTTATAACAGTGATTTACATTACAGTTTGTTGAGCTGTCGCTGGCAGCCGGTGGTGAGGCATTGGGCCTCAGCCTCCCCCTTGGATCGACGTTCCGTCGCCCCGGGGAGTGGGAACATAGCCCCTTATTTTCTGGGCTATTCTATGGTCACGTGTTTGAATGGGGGGAGGGGAAATACACCCTCCCCTCATTCTGGGTCATTTTTTGACCTTACGTTAATTTACATATGGATAAAATGTCTCATTTCTTTCTCTTTCTCTTCTGTTCACTCTTCCCCCCCGACCTACCTGCCAATGAGAGCTCCTACGTTTAAGTGTCTACAGTCATTATTTTGCAAACCGGATAATGTACCTAAGTTGTTTAATGTGTCTCATGATACGGATATTGTTTGGGAACGCATGAGAATTAGCTTTGCCAATTTTATATCCCATGGCTGGTATGGCTAATCCTCCTGCTCCCCTTCGTGTTGTTTCACACAACATGCAGGGGCTGAATTCTCCAGTTAAAAGACGAAAGGCGCTACAAGTCTACAAATCCCTTCATGCTGATGTGGTATTTCTACAAGAGACCCACTTCTCAATATACTCCCTCGTTCTTACATGCTCATTTCCCATTATTCTACCTGTCAAAGGCCGAAAATAAGACTAAAGGAGTGGCAATTTTATTCTCCAAACACTGCAAATTTAACTTACTTAAGGAATACGCGGACCCAGAGGGTAGATTCAGGGTAGATTCATTCTGGTAAAGGGCACTCTGGAAGGAAATACGTAAACTTTTATATCATACTATGCTCCCAACCGGGGACAGAAGGGGTTCTTCTGCCAAATGCTTGAATCTCTCCAGCCTTTGGTAGAAGGAGTCATAGTTATGGGGGGAGATTCCAATCTGGCTTTTGACTCTGGACTGGATAAATCTGGCCCAGCAAAGGCTAAATTAATTAGACCTACTAAAACCAGTACCCAAGTCGCTTGCGTGCTTCACCAATATATATTGACCGACATATGGAGAGAATTGAACCCAACTGCTAAAGATTTTACTCACTTCTCTAACCCCCACCAGTCGTATTCACGTATAGACCATATATTACTTTCCAATCACCATGTCCCCTCGGCCCAGAAGTCCTCCATTATGGACGTCCCATGGTCGGATCATTCCATGGTTCTGTTATCTCTAAGAAAAAACAGTTCTAATCAAAGAGTATCTCATTGGACCCTCAACCAGTCATTGTTGAAAGACCCAACTATAGCCACAGAGATTGAACAAGCTATAACAGATTACTTTAAAAATAATGACATAGAGGAAATCTCTCCAGAAACCTTATGGGCGGCCCACAAGGTGACAGTGAGGGGAAAACTAATACAGATCGCAGCCAGACAAAAAAGACTGAAGAGGCTGGAGGTGGAAGAACTTGAAAAGACATTTGACGATTTGAGCAAAAAGCATAAATTGGACCCCTTTGGTTTCCCAACTTCTAAATTGGACGCTGCCAGGACATCTCTGAATCTTGCAATTACGGTAAGAGCAGATGAGGCACTTAAATGGTCGGGAGCTAGATTTTATAGATTAAAAGATAAAATTGGTCCAATGTTGGCGCATAAACTATCCCCTAGACTAAGGCCGAGAGTCCTCCCTAAGATTAAACAAGCCAATGGCTTATTTACCTTGAACCCTCAGAAGGTGATGGATTCCTTCCAAAGCTTCTATTCAAAACTTTACGACTTTGAAACACTCTCCAATTCTAATAGCGTGGGAGAATTCCTAGATAGTTTGGACCTTCCCTCGCTGGCGGAAGTGCATAGAGAGAAAATGGAAGCTCCCATCTCGATTGAGGAAGTTTTGGAAGTGATCAAAATGTTAAAAACAGATAAAGCTCCAGGACCAGATGGTTTCTCTGCTCCTTACTACAAGACTTTCTCGGCTCTTCTATCTCCATACCTTACTCGTTTTTTTAACCATTTAACGAAGGGGAATCCTATAGATATTCAGCTGAATTTGGCATATATCTCTGTGATCCCTAAACCTGACAAGGATACCAGTCAAGTGGAAAACTATAGACCAATATCGTTGATTAACAATGACCTTAAAATCCTAACCAAAATAATAGCCAATAGACTAGCATCCTTCATTGGTCAGTATATACATAGGGATCAGGTGGGTTTCATTCCTGGTAGACAAGGCCCTGACCAAGTAAGGAGAGCGGTAGACATAATCTCCATATTGCAATCTGGTTGGATAGGAGATCAAAAACAAGAAGGGATGCTCTTATCATTGGACCTTCAAAAGGCCTTTGATTCGGTCTCCTGGCCATATATGTTTGAAGTTATGAGACGTTGGGGGTTTGGCTCAAGAGTCTTGGGCATATTATCTGCACTCTACTCTTCTCCTGAGGCTAAAATAAGACTGCAGGGACTATTTTCAGAATCTATTAAAATTAAAAGGGGAACCCGCCAGGGATGCCCATTGTCTCCTTTGATATTCGCAATTGTTATAAAATCTTTGGCATTAGCGATTCGGAATAACGCGAATATCAGAGGAGTTCAATGTAACCGTAAGGACCACAAATGTGCATTATTTGCGGATGACCTGCTACTATTTGTTACTTCCCCGATTTCCTCTATGTCCGAAATCTACTCTGTACTTGACAAATTCTCCAGGGCCTCTGGCCTTAAAGTCAATATGTCCAAATCTAGGGCCCTCAATGTCTCGCTTCCTGTAGATGTAGTTTCCTTACTACAAAAGAAATATGAAAAAAAAAGAAAAAAAGAAATACTTGGGTATCAATTTATCTTCGAAATTTGAGGATCTATATACAGCCAACTACCCTCCTATGTATAAAAAACTTAAATCTGATTTAGGTGATTGGGATACACAGAATATAGGCTGGATTGGCAGGATAAACTCTGTCAAGATGACTCTTCTTCCTAGACTTCTATACCTCTTTCGTTCTCTCCCCATACCGATAAAAAGGAATCACTTGAAGGCCTTTCAGGGTAAGATCACCAAATTTGTATGGAACAAAAAGAGCCCCCGTGTATCATCGCGTAGCCTCTTTAATCTCCCTAATCAGGGAGGTTTGGGACTCCCAAATTTGCTGTGGTACTACCAGGCAGCTAGACTGGCACAACTGTCAGATATATACCTCAAACAGGACCAACCTGATTGGGTTAGTCTGGAAGAACAGGCGTCCTCCACATGCTCATTGGAAAATCTTGTGTGGTCTATCCCCAAACGCAGACATTCTATTATGTCTCCGGCACTGTCACAGGCGTTGGTTCTGTGGGACTCGCTCAGGAGCAATCCCTCTTTAGTCTCTAAGAGTCTACCATTAACTGATATATTTCAGGTCCCGTCCTTTGCATCCAATGTGAACGTTGAATCCTTCCAGTGGTGGCGAGATAAGGGAGTATACCGCATTGGACGATCTTCTCCCACTCAGGTCCTCTATCAGAACAATATTTTAGGGACAGTCTTGATCTTCCTCCTTCAGAGAAATCAAGATTTTCTCAAATCTACAGTTTTGTACAGAAACTCTGGACTGACAAGGCTGTAACTGGTCATTTTACGCCCTATGAACGAAAATGTGAACAGGCCCCGGTAAGGAAGGGTGGTATTTCTGTAATTTACAAATCCCTTGCGAACAATGTCAATAAATTACCCTATATGCTAGCTTGGGAGAAGGAAATTCAGGATGAGTGGGATTTGGAAGATTGGGGAGAAAACTTCCATAGATCTATAAAGGGTATCATCAACATGTCACTCATAGAGGCGAATGTCAAAAAATTTACTAGATGGTATCTAGTTCCTCTAAGACTGGCATCCATATATCCTTCATCCTCACCTCTATGCTTCAGAGGATGCCGAGGCGTGGGCTCCATGATTCACACCTGGTGGGAATGCCCAAGAATACAAGGTTTTTGGAGTAAAGTGTTCCATATAATTAGACGGATTACGTGTTGTAATATACATCAGTCCCCGGCGATTGCCTTACTGAATGGATTCATACCACAAGTATCAAAGGTTACCAGAAGGCTGATATGGTTTATCCTAACAGGAGCTAGAATCACTATAGCTGCAGCCTGGAAGAAACAGGCGGTCTCAATCTTAAGTATGAAAAGAAAGATCACCTGGATAATGGAACAGGAAAGGAGAATTGGCTCAATGTTGGATAGACTTACTCAGTTTAACCCAATCTGGGAACCATGGATAAAGTACTTAGGGATCTCACACCCCATAAAGGGATGATAACATACTTACTGTAGGCTGATGTACACACCTGGCAGGTAGGATCTCTGTCTCTCTACCCTCTTACCCTACCCTCTTTTTCGTTCCCTCTCTTTCCATCTTTCTCACATTCCTCTTTTCCTTCTCTTCTACTTTTCTTCTCTATGTTCTGGTTTTATGCTGTGCTTGTGTTCAGGTTTTTTGTATAATCTGTGTTTGGGAAACGTTCTCCATATATATACACATGTTACACCTCTATCATAGGGGTGGAGGAAGTTGAAGAGGGATTCTCCTCTCTTTTTCTCCCTCCCTCTCCCTCTCTCTTCATCGAACTTGTTATTTATTCTTTTAGTATTAGGTTCATTTAATCGGTCCAGCTATCATACGCTTCGTACCAGAGGTACTTGAGAAGTTTTAAGTTTATGAAATGGAGGTATATCACGAAGTGGACTTCACAAAACTGTAATATTTATAATAACTTGCTAAGGGGGCGGGATGGTTTGGGGGAATTACTCTACCTCCCCGGGCACAGAGTGATCCCATTGGGGGTGTCAGTGGGGGTGGAGTGTGCCCTTCCCATCTCATTTCTATATATGTTGGACCAATAACGTTTTGATTTATCCCAACTGCTGTAGACTAGGGACCCTAGACGGACTTATAGGAACTGCAGGATTTGGGGGAGGGTAGGGAGCTACCCCGGTTAGACTATATCGCTTAGGGTCAGAATTTACTCCCTTGTTGAACCTGTTTTCCTTTCATCGCAGATAGAATGTTATTTAGGTATGGTTGAGAAATGACGTAGTGATGACTTCAGCAAACGATGTCTCAATATTTAAGGATATGTAACAAAATGTATTGATTTCCTGATATGTTCTTTAAATTGTACTGACTTTATTCAGAAAATAAACTTAAACTTGAATGAAAAAAAAAAAAAATGCATAATGGGAACATGATCGATCAGTCATGAAATTGATTGCTATACTAACTATGCTAACTGTTGGTTAGAAAAGGTATTTAGCAGTTTATATTTATTAAAATAATTGCATTTCCATGCACTGTGTACTGTGGGAGACCAGAAATAGTGAATATAGGGCCCTGAGTTTAGTAACGCTTTAATCCTATTATTACCAAATAAAACCTAACTATTTTCTATTTCTTCCAATTAGATTAAAGTGCAGTTTTGACTTTGAAATCTACTTTTTCATACCGTGTTTCAGTCTTGGTGTATAGAATCACTTTTCTTCCTCTTCTATTCTCCAGTGGTGGGTGCTTTCTGTATGTTTCAGAGAACACTGCTTGCATAATGGCATGTCATTGTTCTCTGTAGAATTCTCACTAGGGGATGCTTGATGTCTAAACCCCTGGATTTAGGTCTCTAACATCTTGGGCTCACAGGAAGTGGGTTGCATGATGGTGGGCATCATTCAACCCAGTAGCAGAATGGCACTAGACCATGGAGGAGGACTTTGAGGGCGAGAAAGTGAGTATTACTTTGTAAACTTAGTTTTTTTGAAGAGCGGGTGCTATATATAAAACTAAAACTGGATATGGGCTTCAAAGGTAAAGTTTCAGCTGCAAATCTATGTTAAGCCACACTGCCATATTAAGATAGAAGAATGGGATTTTATTTTTATTTTACGAATCATACTTACCTAGGTGGAAGCTGCATCTGTCCCCCCGCCAGCTCTAATACTGAGAACTGAGTAATCAAACACTGCTGATCACTCGGTTCTCAGAGCTCCATAAGCAGAGAGCTGGTGACCGTCAGTCACCGCTGTCTGCTCTGCCCCCCCCCCACGCACGCTAACTGGAGCACTTAGCTGTGGGGGGGCATGATCGGCTGAGCAAGGTGCCAGTCCAGAGTTGTGGGTTGATCCTGACCACTTGTTAAGATCCTTCTTACAGCCTGGACTGGCTCTGTGACGTCACCTGACTGCGGGCCTCAGCCTGTTGTCTGCTAAAAATGAGTCACAGGAGTGCAGAACGAATTGGCACTTCTTTGGCTGTACTTCTCATTTAAGGTGTCTTTGTGGTCATGGATAAAAGCACATTCTCACACACTGCCATATTGTGCCCAGGAACTCCTGGTGTTGCATACAGTCACACCTAAAATCTGGTTTCAGGCATCTGTGCGCAGCCATGTGCCACTAATTGTGTAAAGCAGCACATGGCACACAGCTGTAAAGTCCTGAAGGCAGATACTCTGCAATTAGGATTTTACATCTGGGTGCAAGTGCCACTTTATGCAAGTAGCGATGCATAAGTGTGTACATCTGCCTGCAACCATTAATGCATATAAACGCCTGTATGCAGCAACAGGAGCTCATGGGCAAAATACAGCAGGGTATTTACGTTGTACTGGAGAAAGCACCATGATGTGCATAAGCGCTGGGTCCCACTCTAATCTTCCTTCTGGGGCAAAGACAACCAAAATACAGTCTTTCCTCCTTCTATTTCCAGCAGTAGGCTGCAGCTAAAGACAGCTGTTCTCTGTGTGAGTGCGCTACAGGGTCCTGAAATGGTTCTGTGTCTTCACAACTCACATCTCTGTCATAACTGCATCTCCGCAATCAGTAGAGTGTTTCAATTTAGCAAAAACTTGACTGTGCCAGTACATTTTGAGTGTTGTGTCAATAAATTGTAATCTGGTAGGTTGGCAACACTGATCCCTTCCCTCACACAAATAGGTCTTTAGCTGCACATTTCTATCGGGAATATGAGTTCTGAACTTTCTCTCTTTTTGAGCAATTCTGATTTGATTTATATTGTTTTAAGGAGACTACAATTGGACTTTAAGGCCTTGGAGTTAATGCATTATATTGACCAGAATATTGGCTTATTTTGGCCATTAAAATGCACCAAGGGGAAAATGCATTTATGCACACAAATGCTCCTCTCCTGAATACACTAGTTGTACGTTTCATTTTCTGCCTATAGCCTTGTACACACAAACGGTTTTACTGCCAGGAAAACTGCCAGGAGAGCTTTTGGCTGGGAAAACCGGCCGTTTGTATGCTTCCTAGCAGTTTTCCTGACAGGAAAACTGACGGGAATCCCAGTATGAAAATAGAGAACCTGCTCTCTGTTTCCCCTGCGAGGGAGCATACACAAGGCCAGGATTCCCGGCCAAAGCTCTCCCCACATTTTTGCCGACAGGAAACCCGGGAGTATGTACACAGGGAAACTTACCGAGCAGGTTCTCGGTTTTCCTGTCGGGATTCCGTCAGACTTTATACCGTCGGGAATCCCGGTCGTGTGTACAGGGCTTGAAAATGCTCATGCCTCTAAACGCCTATGTGTACATGGACACATAGGTCAACATAGAGGGGTGTTTAGTGGCAGAAAAAATAAGCAATATATATTTGCCTGTAAAAGCAGCGTTTTCGACTTCCTGTATCAATGAGGCCTTAAGGCTCAGTCTGTGGCAACATTAAAAACATTTTGCTCTAAATTCTTTTGTCATCCCCAATATAGCAAGTAAGGAAAAATCTCTCCAACAGGTATAAGGAGAGCAATTTTTGATTTTTTTTTTTTAGGGCTGTTCGATTAATCTTTTTTTTAATTGATTAATTGACTAATTTCGATAAAATTTTACTAAATTATAAAAAGTTTTTCCACTGTACTGCGTATTCATACAAAACAATACTTTACTTAAACATCCATAATAATTTATCCCAACCCGCCCCTGTTTCCCCCCTTCTCTAGATCTGATATTTCTGCCTTCTTACGTTATCTCAAGCCTAGTCCGTTTATGTCACAGCTACTGCATAGTACTCTGTTTGTTTAAACTCTTCCAAGTCTTTCTATATCTTTCCTCCTTTCCCTGGTCCCTGCTGCAAAGATACTCATTTTAGAGATTTATTCTACTCTCTGTATCCATTCTTTTACAGTTGGCTTCTATATTTGAAGCCATTTTTTTGGAATCAAGGCTTTTGCAGCATTGAGCAGGTACAGATGGACACGGCAAGCCCCGCCGGTGTCCGTGACGTCACCGGATCTCTGACGGAACTCCCTGAAGACACGGAAGTCGGCTGAGAGGTGAGTACTGATCAAAAAAATTATGATCAATCAAAAAAATGTACGATTAATCGAGTATTTAATAGTTAATTTCCACAGCCCTGATTTTTTTTAATTAGGGCTAACAAAACGGTTTCTACCAGTGTTTGTCTGCTGTCTTTTCCCTCAGTGGATTAAGTCTACCTATTTTCTGAGAGGTCACCGGGACAGAAGGGACATTCCAATATAACCCAGACAGAGGTGGTAATAGCTACCTACAAGTGCAGAGGTGATTTAAAAAAAAAATGGAGAATATATGGAGAGGGTGGCTTAGTGACTCTACTCTAGAAACGTCTTAATTGGACCTGGATATAATAGTTGATGGTTATAGCTTCTCAGGGTAAGGGTTGACATATTTCTCTCATTGCTGGGGGGGGGGGTAAAAATTATCATTACTTAACAATTGAAGATCTCATTAATTGTTTAACTTTATTCCAGGCCGTAATGAGCATCATATAACATTAAACGATATCATGCCACATTGTATTTTACTGATACAACAGAAGTTATTGCATCTTGTAAAGCACAGTGTGCTTCTCTTGGTTTTGTTCTTTTCTTTGTAAAATATAGGGAATATAGAGAAATGTAACAACATCTCCTTTTTAGATAAAAAATTATTGAAAAAAAAAAGTTGGTACAAAGGTATGGCAACACACTAGACTCCAAATTGAAAACCACCTTTGTGTGTCTGCATCAAGTACAACATAACTAGTACGTGGTAACCACTTAGCCAGTTTATAACTAGAAGAGAAATAACACGCATGGGTGGGGCAGTTCACTGCATCTAAACAATGCAATAAATTCCAAGCACTTAATCCTGATAGCCAGGAAAGGAAACCAAACTATAATTTGTTTCTAACAATTAGATTAAAAACAGATATCCCAGTTGTATACGTTTGCTAGGTAATTTCCGTTTTGTTAATGTGCTGTGAAATGCCCCAAACATGTGTTCCCTTCTTCTGATGGTTATACACCGATTGATTGACAGGAGATTTGCTTAGGATTTTAGCTTCCTTTAGACTCAGGAAGCGCTAAATGTCCTTGGGTTAGGGGTTCAATTTACTTGTCTTGTCTTGGATGCTGACAACCCACGCTACAAATTTACTGTTAGGTGTCCCCACAACTTTGGAAATTTTATCAAGGGGTCACGGCAATAGAGAGGTTGAGAACCACTGGAATAAAGGATTCTCACTGAGGAACGTCAACCTACGGCCCTATTATTTTTCCATCTGTTTACCTGATGTTGTTGTATTCTGCACAGTAAAGATACTCACCCACCCAACAAATTCATCATTGTCCTACTGAGATCCTCTTCTCTCAGCCATCACTTCCCATGCAGTGCAAGCCACAGATCCCAGGAGGCACCGGGGCACTGATTTCATTCACCTGGGTGAATTAGGAGGATGGGGGGGGGGGGGGCAGGACCCAAACAGATAAATAAAAAAGTAAGTAAATACAAAAATAAAGTTATTTTTTAGAGGGCCAACAGGTCTTCTTTAAGTCCAGCTGGATTAAAAGTCAGGTACCCATTTAAAGAGACACAAAATAGTCTTACTTAATAATTTCTAGCAAAAATGTTGATTGATTTGAAAAAAGGATGTCCAATATATAAACACGTACTTCCAAATAATTTAAGCCACTGCACCATTTGATTCACTCTCAAATTGGCATTGAAAACTAATCATGCCAAAGGTATCATAATGTCAGAACAAAAGGATTGCAAATCTGGTATGCATTGAAACATTGACAAATGGTGGGAAAACTGTAAAAAATTCTGCCAACTTAATAGACAGTAAGATTTTGTTTGTGGCACCATATTCATGCTCACTGCACATTTGATGCACATTCATATTGTAAGTGATAAATACATTCCAAATTTTAGAGTGAGGCAATATGTTAACTATAAGGTCAACAATACAATAGTGATTTAAAGTGCAAGTGCTTATATGATAACATCAAAAAATAGGTGCAAACAGGTCCACTAAATGGTCACTAAATGATAAGCAATTGGTAAGTCCATGCTCCCTGACGACATCAATAGATGGAACGTACGTCGAGGCGTTCCTGGTCACGTTTAGCTACTTCCGGATTTGGCACAGAGAGGCAGTGAAATGCACACTACACCTACACAGGAGAGTGAGACACAGTCCAGCCAGTGCTTCATGTCACATCTAGCTGTAACACGCTCGATCCCTCAGTGCCAAGGTCTTGGCAGTTGCACAAGTAAGCAGCCATTTGGCTTTTGTTTTTAATCAGTTTTACAATAAATTGCGGAACTTCACTATGGCCCCTTTTTCTTCATTTTATCCATGGTAATTTCTTCTGTTGGAGTCCATTCCTGGCCAGTCCCATCCAGGTACCAGTATAGACATTAGCCACCAACTGTACTAAAGCTCCACCTGATCCTTTTTTTAAAACAAAGGGTCATGGTGGTCTGGTAAGTAGGCACTTACCTCTAGCTCCCACGGGGTGTCGCCAGTTTGATATCTGTTCCGGGGTGATGGTGTCTACTCTCAAGTTAACCATTTGATGCATGGACTTACCAATTGCTTATCATTTACTGACCATTGCTGCATTTATTGGACCTGTTTGCAACCTATTTGTTGATGTTGTTATCATATAAGCACTTGCACTTTAAATCACTATTGTATTGTTGACCTTATAGTTAACATATGGTCTCACGTTAGAATTTGAAATGTATTTATCACTTACTATTAGCGCCCCCTTATTACTATACACCCCCCACATTGCTAAAGTTATTTTCACACCACTTTAGGGGAGCAGCTTCGTTAATATATATTACATTACCATAGCGCAGAGTTCTCTATTTACGCACATTCATATTGCACATATGCCATTCTCAAGTGGAAGATTGTTGATTATAGAAAAATAGAAAAGGAAGGAAAAGGGGAATGGGATTTTCTAAGCGGTGCTGGATAACGAAAATTATTGGTATGAGAAAGAAAATATTGTACAAGTCAATAGGTACGAAAATAGAAAAATATTTATTATATAGACATCAATATAATGATATATCCATAAGAAACAACAAAAGTCCTATGAATAATATAGATTATAGACTAGTATCTGGCTTCCTTTCTCCCTTCCCCCTACCCAATTCACGTTTCCTTCCTTGCCACGTCTTTTTTGGCAACTTACTACACCCCCAGGTTTTTTGTTTAACCTGGAAATATGTTTTTTGTATGATTATGCAATACAGTACATTCTTTCTCCGTACATCACGGGACACAGAGCGGCATATTCATTACTATATGGTTATATGGAGTACCTTCAGGTGTGGACACTGGCAATCTCAAACAGGAAGTCCCCTCCCTATATAACCCCCTCCCCTAGAGGGAGTCCCTCAGTTTTTTCGCCAGTGTCTTAGGTGTTGGTCACGGAATAGCTTTGCTCCACATCCTTGGGATTAAGGGCGGGCTAACCGGATCTGTCCAAGGAGCCTCAGTGCCAAAGTGGACAGTACCCGGGCCCCAAACCGTGGGGTTTTGCCTATAATGCTCCTCTTTGGAGGGCTGGACCCTGGGCCCAGGACTTGGAGTTTGTAAAAACCATAAGTTCCTGTTTGCCAGGGTGCTATATAGGTCCAGGACAGTGGGTACCTTCATAGGACCCCAGGGCCTGAAGGTCTACTACGCTACCCACGGAGATGGGAGAAGATTGGATCGTTTTGCTGGACAAACATCCTGCAGCATGGAGCAGGTAAGGGGGAGCCTGCGGGACTTGGTTCGACAGCAGGCTCTCCGGGGTAACCTAAAAGGGGGGATAGCCTAAGTATGCTCTGCATGGGCAACCTTGCTCACTATGTCTGAGAGAGACAGGATGACACCTTTTTTCCCCCATCACTAGGTTCCCCTGTCTAAGAATGTGTTGCTAGCTAACCTGCTGCTTTCTTCCTAGGACTAGTAAGGATCCCTAGGGGCCTTTTGGGAGGCTGATTTCAGAAGGAGAGGACGCAGAGCGGCAGAACAGTGACTCCCGGTGGCGGAAGAGGGGTAGTACATGCTGGACTTTGTTGTTAAGCCAAGAAATTCCCCTTTTTGCAGCAGGTTGGAGGCTGGCAAACTAAGTTTGGGGTCACTGTATGTTTTAAGAAAGAAAATATATATAATATATATTTAAAAAAAAAAAAAAAAAGAGAGAAAAACATACGGGATCCCATCAGTTTTTGGGCATTAGTGATCTATTGTCCCCTAAGCTCTGGTTTTGTACTCCTGGCCACTACAGTCTGTTGTGTGGGCGGAGTCCCTCGATTTTGCATTATGGCTTCCAAAGGTTCGGGTCAAAGGGTACAAAAAAGACCAAAAAACAAAGGGGTTCCCCTTCTGATTCTGATGATATGCCGATACTTTCCCCGCAACTTATTAACATAAAGGGCGCCTTGGATGAGCCATTAGGGGGATCTGGTGCGGAGGCTGGCCCAGATCAGCCCAGCCCTGTGTTTATCACAGAGGAGATGCTAGCCGTATCCCTAGGGGGGCTAGAAGAGAGAATAGCAGCATTGATCGCTAGAGCTATTCCTGGTAAGAAACGGGTTAGATCCCCATCACCAAGAGGTGTATCCTCAGATGCTGAGATTCTCTCTCCGGAGGAATTGGAATCACAGGAGGATCAACTAGACCTGAACCAAGAGGGTTCAGGGATTGAGGGATCTGCCTCTGAGGAACCATTTTCAGACTCCCAGACAGAAAGACTGTGGGTACAGTCTTTGACGGACATGGTCCGCTCGGCATTTAGTTTACCATTGCCAGAGCCTCAGGTTCCTCCGGTATCCTCTCTGGGCTCTTTGAAAGCTCCGTTAAGCAACGCAGTGTTTCCGGTCCATCCTCTCTTGGAGGAATTGATCTTTCGGGATTGGGTACGGCCGGACAGGATTTTTCTGCCACCGAAAAGATTTGCGGTCATTTACCCCATGGAGGAAAGATTCTCCAGAGGTGGAGGCTCCCAGTAGTGGATGCAGCCATCTCATGTGTGAATAAATCACTAACTTGCCCGGTGGAAAACATACATATGTTTAAAGATCCGGTTGATAAAAGGTTAGAGACACTTTTAAAAGCATCCTTTGCTACGGCAGGAGCAGTGGTACAGCCAGCTGTGGCTGCGATTGGTGTTTGTCAGGCGTTAAAAGACCAGACAAAAGAAATGTTAAAGGACATGCCTACCCAACAAGCAGAAGAGTTTTCTGACATTCCCAGAGCTCTGTGTTTTGCTGTAGATGCTATAAAAGATTCCATCCAGCAGGCCTCTCGTTTATCACTATTTTTGGTGCACATGAGAAGGCTCTTATGGTTGAAGAACTGGGCAGCGGAGCCCCCATGCAAAAAGCTTCTGGCAGGGTTTCCCTTCCATGGAGGACGACTCTTCGGAGAGGATCTGGATAAATATATTCAAACTATTTCAAATGGCAAGAGTACCCTTTTACCGGTCAAAAAGACATTCCGGGGTCCTACATTTAAAAGGCAGCTCTTTCCTGTCTCGGGGCCCTCAAATTCCAGGCAGTATCGACGGCCGCCTACACGATCCAACGTTAACAGTAGATCGCAGGGACAGGCCCCTGGGGGTAAGAGGCCATGGTATCGCAAGCCGACAAAGACAGCCCCTAAGTCTGCCTTATGAAGGGGCGCCCCCACTCTCGCGGGTGGGGGGAAGGCTTTGTTTCTTCTCAGAAGTTTGGGAAGCCAAGATCCCCGACAAATGGGTCCGGGCATCTGTAACCACAGGCTACAGACTGGAGTTTCTAAGGTATCCTCCGCCTCATTTCAAGAATCAAGGCTACCAAGGGATCCAGCAAGGAAGGCCTCATTGCTGGCAGCTTTGGATCACCTGCTCTGCCAGGACGTAATAATAGAGGTGCCAGCCCAAGAGCAAGGGCTAGGTTTCTATTCCAATCTCTTTGTCATACCAAAGCCCAACGGCGATGTCAGGCCAATCTTGGACCTAAAGAGGTTAAACGGTTACCTAAGGGTTCGTTCCTTCCGGATGGAATCCATCCGGTCAGCAGCCGCCGCGCTTCAGAAGGACGATTTTCTGGCCTCCATAGACATAAAGGATGCTTACCTTCATGTACCAATCTATAAGTCGCATCAAAGATTTTTACGCTTCGCGGTGGGGCAGCGACACTTCCAATTCAGGCGCTCCCCTTCGGGCTGGCCACGGCCCCCCGGGTATTCACGAAGATCCTAGCCCCAGTTCTGGCCAATTTAAGGATCCAAGGGGTCACAGTCCTAGCATACTTGGACGACCTTTTAATCATAGATCACTCACGGCCCGGGTCTGCAAAAGGAGTAAACTCACGGTTCGGTACCTTTCGAAGAATTCGGCTGGGTCCTGAACCGGAAAGTCAGCGTTCCAGCCTACAAAGCAGTTGGAATACCTCGGCATGAGGTTAGACACAGAACATCAAAAGGTGTTCCTGCCCCTTGTAAAAGATCGAAGCTATCAAGGGTTGGTTCAGTTGGTTCTAAACAAGAAAAAACCAACTATTCGCCTGTGTATGCGATTACTAGGCAAGCTAGTGGCCACATTCGAGGCAGTACCATACGCTCAGATCCACACTCGCGTCCTACAGGCAGCCATTCTAGCAGCCTGGGGCAAGAGGGCACATGCCTTAGAGTCCCCTTTGACGCTATCATCAAGGCCGACAAAGCCTGGCCTGTGTGGTTGAACCCTCAGAATCTTCTAAAGGGAAAATCCTTCAGCCCTGTTGTCTGGAAGGTAGTTACCACAGACGCCAGCCTGGCAGGCTGGGGGGCGGTCTTCGAGGGGTTCTCCCCCCAGGGAACTTGGGTGAAAGCAGAGAGGCAGCTCCCCATCAATATCTTGGAAATCAGAGCTGCCCGCCTAGCCCTTCTGAGCTTGGACCTCCAGATTAAAGGGGTTCCCGGTGAGAATCCAGTCAGACAATGCCACGGCGGTGGGTCATACATAAACCACCAAGGGGGAACCAGGAGCCAGGCCGCTCAGAGGGAGGTGAACTTGATTTTTCAATGGCAGTTCATGGCAGAGGTTCATGTACCCTGCATTTCGGCGATATTCATTCCCGAGTGGACAACCTGCAGGCAGACTTCTTAAGTCGCCAGAGTCTGTTGCCAGGGAATGGTCTCTGCATCCCCAGGTCTTTCAGACAATCTGCCAGAGGTGGGGAATGCCGGACGTAGATATAATGGCATCCAGGTTCAACAAGAAACTAGACAGGTTCGTGTCGCGAGCGAGGGATCCTATGGCCTGCGGAACCGATGCGTTTGGTTTGCCCTTGGCATCAATTCAGACTTCTATATGCATTCCCTCCACTACAGTTACTCCCCGCGCCTGTTGCGCAAGATAAGAGTGGAGAACAAGCCAGTCATTCTAGTAGCTCCGGCTTGGCCCCGGAGGACTTGGTACTCACTAGTCCTGAAGATGGCAGTGGGAGACCCTTGGACTCTTCCTCTACAACCAGACCTACTCTCACAAGGCCCGATCCTCCACCCTACATTACAGCGTCTAAATTTGACGGCCTGGAGGCTGAATCCCTGATTCTCAGGGATAGAGGCCTGTCTAGGCAGGTAATTCCTACCCTGATTAGGGCTAGAAAGCCGGTCTCCAGGGTGATTTATTACAGGGTGTGGAGGAACTACGTAGCTGGTGTGAATCCAAAAGATGGAATTCCCGCAAATATAACTATTGATAGGGTGTTAAGTTTTCTCCAGCTAGGAGTGGATAAAGGCCTAGCACTAAGCACAATCAAGGGA
Organism: Rana kukunoris; assembly: GCA_029574335.1. NCBI lineage: Eukaryota > Metazoa > Chordata > Amphibia > Anura > Ranidae > Rana > Rana kukunoris. Next base: position 308,509,497 of record CM056059.1, read on the forward strand.
CAGATCTCAGCTCTGTCAGTGTGGTTTCAGAGGCCGCTGGCCACCCACTCGCTGGTAAAGACCTTCTTACAGGGGGTCTTGCGTATTAATCCTCCTGTCAAGTCACCAATTTGTCCATGGGACTTAAATCTTGTCCTGTCCACTCTACAGAAACAGCCTTTTGAGCCGTTGGCTGAGATTCCTTTACTCTTACTGACAAGAAAGTTGGTTTTCTTGGTCGCCATAGTTTCGGCCAGGAGAGTGTCAGAATTAGCAGCCTTATCGTGTAAGGAACCATATCTCGTTCTGCATAAGGACAGGGCAGTTCTCCGGCCCCATCCTTCCTTTCTACCAAAGGTTATATCCAAATTTCACTTAAACCAGGATTTGGTACTTCCATCCTTCTTTCCAAAACCTACATCTAGAAAGGAAGGGTTGCTGCATACCTTGGATATTGTCCGGGCCATGAAGGCCTATCTTAAAGCTACAGAAAAGATCCGGAAAACAGATGTGTTATTCGTTCTACCAGATGGCCCCAAGAAGGGGCAGGCAGCTGCAAAATCCACCATCTCGAGATGGATTAGACAATTAATCATTCAAGCCTACGGTTGAAGAGGTTGCCCTCCTCTGTTCGGTAAAGGCCCATTCTACCAGGGCCATGGCGCCTCTTGGGCAGCACACCATCAGATCTCTATGGCTCAGATATGCAAGGCGGCAACGTGGTCATCAGTCCACACGTTTACAAGGTTTTATCAACTAGACGTGAGAAGAAATGCGGATACTGCCTTTGGTCAGGCAGTACTACAGGCTGCAGTTTGAAATCCTCGGGATCAGAAACACCCTTGGTTATAAAAAAAAAAAAAAATAAATATATAAGTTTTTTCTTGACTAAGTTAGAATTATTATTATGATTTGAGTTTATCTCTAAATTGAATCCTTCTTTGGAAGATGTCTCCCTCCCCTCATTAAAGCATTGCTTTCGGCCATCCACCCAGTGTAATGAATATGCCGCTCTGTGTCCCGTGATGTACGAGAAAGAAAAAGGGATTTTTAAATACAGCTTACCTGTAAAATCCTTTTCTTGGAGTACATCACGGGACACAGAGCTCCCACCCCTCTTTTGGGTGACCATTTTGGGAGGCATACTGCTTGCTACAAAACTGAGGGACTCCCTCTAGGGGAGGGGTTTTATATAGGGAGGGGACTTCCTGTTTGAGATTGCCAGTGTCCACACCTGAAGGTACTCCATATAACCCACATAGTAATGAATATGCCGCTCTGTGTCCCGTGATGTACTCCAAGAAAAGGATTTTACAGGTAAGCTGTATTTAAAAATCCCTTTTTTTCCCTCAGTTTTCTTCTACATATTTTTGTTAAACGATTATTGCGATTTTTATTTTTTTTTTTATCGAATGGTTTACGCAAAATTGATAGCGTTTACAAAAAGGGGATAGTTTTATGGCATTTTTTATCAATATATATATTTTTTTGTACTAATGGCGGCGATCAGCGATTTTTTTTTACGTGACTGCGACATTATGGCGGACACATTTTTGGGACCATTGTCATTTTCACAGTGAAAAGTGCTATAAAATGCACTGATTACTGTGAAAATGACACTGGCAGTGAAGGGGTTAACTGCTAGGTGGCGCTGTAGGGGTTAACTGTGACCTCATGTGTATTTCTTATTGTAGGGGGGCGGGGCTGGATGTGCAACGTCAGTGATCGTCGTTCCCTGTATCAGAGAACAGACGATCACTGACATTGCCACAGTGAAGAACGAGGAAAGTTTGTTTACACAAACACCTCTCCCAGTTCTTCAGCTCCTGTGACCCGATTGCACGACACCCGGTGATCGGGATCTGGCTGTCCCGGACAGGTCACGGAGCTTCGACCGGTTGCGAGCGTGCCGCAGCTGGGTTCTTAAAGGGGACGTATATATACGTCCATGTGCCCAGCCGTGCCATTGGTGGTTTAAAGGGATTGTAAGTGATTTTTTTTTTTTCAAAATAACAAACATGTTATACTTGCCTCCTCTGTGCAGTTGGTTTTGCACAGAACAGCCTGGATCCTCCTCTTCTTGGGTCCCTCATTGCTGTTCCTGGATCCTCCTCCTCCTATCGCGTGACCCTCTGCCAGCAGCTTCTACAGGGGACACCCGATCTGAGTCAGAGCTCTATTCAGACACAGAGCCCCGACATGGCCCGTCCCCTCTCTCCCCTGATTGCGCTGACTGATTTTGATTGACAGTCGTGGGAGTTATTGGCACCACTGCTGTGTTGCAGCCAATCGGTAGTAAGACACACGCGGACTTCGCTGGAGAGAAAAGGGCCTCAGGTAAGTAATTAGGGGTGTTTGGGGACACTGCTACACACAGAAGGTTTTTTAATCTTAATGCATAGAATGTATTAAGATAAAAAGACGTCTACCTTTACAGCTCCTTTAAAGCCCAGCCCCAGATTCATATTGAAAAGGGTTCACCGCTCCAGGGAGGTCCCAAGTGCAATCATGGATAAATCCAGGTAAATATGGGTGCTGGCAATGGAAGTAGTAGAAAGCAGATGGACGGCCGCACACCAAAGAACTCTTGATTTGTCTTTATTGAAGAAACATAAGCAAACACCGCAAATACACAGCAAGAATCGTGAACAGCCGATGCGTTTCACACTTGGTTAGTGCTTATTCGTGGCTAGGGTTACCACCTCATCCCTTTAAAACTGAACATCTATTAATTACACAGGTTCTGTGGCAGATTAAGGCTTTAATTAAACTAAAGTAGTGCCTTATTTGCATTAAATTAGCCTCAGAACCTGTGTAATTAATAGGTGTTCTGTTTTAAAGGGATGAGGTGGCAACCCTATTCGTGGCCTACGATAGCCATTGGCTCCCACTGCTGTCAGTCAAAGAATACTTACCTTGTTCCCCCAAGAGCTGGAACACTCCTATGCCCTCCTCTATGAATGGTTCCTTGATATACGTGGAAAAATGCAGCCTGCCGGGGGGGGGGGGGGGGGGGGGGGGGGGGGGATGGGCAGAGAGCACCACCAGTGTTCTCCCATAGATCACCCCAGGGGGGAAGAGAGCATGGAGGAAGAGGAGAGCCGTGCGATAGCGCGCTATTACCGGCGCTTACATTATAATTGTCTCTGCTTGACACAGCCTCGCCTCCTTCTGACCTGCGCCTGTGATAGACAGAACACCGGTCCAATGCTGCGATGTGTTCTATCACAGGCATGGGGTGAGGCGGGGGCGTGTCGAGCAGAGCAGAGACAATAATAATGTAAGCGCCGGTACCAGGGTGCTATCCCGCGGCTCTCGTCTTCCTCCAGCAATGCATTCCTCTGCCCAGGCGAGGCTGCAATGGGCACAGTGAGGCTGCATTGATAGTTGTTAATATTTATATGTGTAACCCATTTTTGCATAAAACATTTAACACTAAAGTCAGATTTTTTTTTTAAATAACAAACATGTTATACTTACCTCCACTGTGCAGCTCGTTTTGCACAGAGTGTCCCCGAACGCTGTCTTCTGGGGTCCCTCGGCGGCTGTCTCAGCTTCTCCTCGCAAAAGCTTTCTACCTTCATGCAAGCAATAACTCGGCTCGGCCTCCGCCCCCGGCGCATCATCCGCTGTGATTGACAGCAGCGCCAGCCAATGGCTGCGCTGCTATCAATCTGCCAAGCCTAGCCAATCAACGGCCAGGCTGGGAAACGAAGAGGATGACATGGACGCACCCGGAATTTCGAACGGTCCGGTAAGTAAACTGGGGGGGTGCTTGGCTGTCAGATGTTTTTTTTTTACCTTAATGCATAGGATGCATTAAGGTAAAAAAAACTTTTACCTTTACAACCCCTTTAAAGCGGAGTTCCACCCTTAAAATCACTTTGTTTCATTACATCCAGCATACTGGCGTCAGCATGCTGTTTTTTTGTTTTTTTTAATGCACGTACTTACTTTATATAAAATCATTGAATTTCAGGCGCACCGCGGAATGTCGCCGCTATAAGGCGTCACGCCTTCCGGAAACAGCCGATTAGCATTCGGCTTTTCTCGGTGCCTGCGCACAGACCCAGGAGCTGACTGCGCAGGCGCCGTATATAGCCGCGTCACGCCCTCCGAAAAAACCCGAACTAGGACCGGCTATTTTCGGGGCCTGCGCAGTCAGCTCCTGGGTCTGTGCAATGATTTTGCAATTCAATGATTTTATATAAAGTAAGTACGTGCATTAAAAAAAAAAAAAAACAGCATACTGGCGCTGACGCCAGTATGCTGGATGTAATGAAACAAAGTGATTTTAAGGGTGGAACTCCGCTTTAAGTGTAATTTCATGAGATAATTTATGAGGGCGTGTCTAGGGGCGGAACAGGATAGTGATTGAGTGGGGCGCTGGTGGCGAGTAACCTTTGAGGCCTGGCTAGTAGCTCAGGACTTGACATTTTGAGCCCTGCTGTAGGATGATGCAGCTGGGCCCATAGCATGCCTGGGATGGAAGCGGTCATCAGACGCAATGTTCTCATGATTTTCCTGAGAAAGACTCGTAAGAGCCGCCTGATCTCTTTCACAGAGGAAATAATCCTCAGCACTTAGCAATCATTCTGACTAGAGAGGCTTGGGAGTAAAACCTCTGAACGTCCCGGTCCCTTTGAACTTTCTTTTAACTGAACTGTAATGTCTTTCAAAATGACGGGATGGAGGACCTTCAAATTGGAGCCTTCTCTTGTATTCTGGGCTGCTGGAAATCTTTTTCTCACCGACTCTGGAAAAAAAGAGCCTTCCTCCCACCGTCGGCGTCACTTAATTTTCATAGAGGGTTCAGGAGTATTAAACAACATCCCTTCCTTCCCTCTATTTATTTCAAAGGACCCTCTCGTCTTTGTTCCTTGGCCATTATTGGTCCCGGCCTGAGATGTTCTGTTGCGCACGAAAAGGCTTCTTTCCACAAAACCTCCTAAATATTGGTGGAAACTTCTTACCCTTTCAGAAGAATGGGACAGAACGAGCTCCAGGCCAGTAACAAAAAGTGAGCTTCCTATGAAAGGGATTCCAAAAAGCTTCATTTTGGAGATTATATCGCCATCTACTGGCCAAATGAAAAAATAGCAGAAGCTCCAGCAGTAACTTAAAGGAACACTAAAGGTTCGTTTTTTATTAGATCAAATGATTGCTGTAAGCTAGAGCATTGAAATATCACTTACTCTTTTTTTTCCTTTTGCCTCCAAAATACAGAAATCCAGGTTTGAAAATTGCCTGTCTCTCCTCTTCTTCTTTCCTCTCTCTCTCATTCTCCCTCAGCTGTCTCAGCCCCTTGCAACAGATGCTCACCCCCTCTCTTATGCTACAGCCATGAGTGAAGATGCTCTCTTATCCTTCACAGGCATGGAGGCTAAGCCTAATGGGAACTGTAGTTCCCATTAGGCCGTGATGTAGCAAGAATGAATGCGCACCGCAAACCAGGAAGTCAGTGAGAATAATGATTCAGGAGTGACGGAGGTGAATAAAACGGCCCGATTTCAACAGCTATCAAACTAGTTATAATGCAAAACATTACTTTATCAGCTACTGTCAGACTTTAATTTAAGAGGAAAATATTTTTGTCTTTACAACCCCTTTAAAAGTATAACTAAAGGCAATTTTTTTTTATTTTTTTTGATGGATGTGGGGTGGATAAGAACACATCAGATTTTATTGCTGTCTGTCACCCCTTTAGGGAGATTCACCTTACTATTTTCATCAAAAGTAAAAGAAAATCCCAAATCTTGGGTTGTCCCCAGGACAGGCATCCAACTAAGGACATACATACAGTATTTTTTTTTCTTCTCAAAATTAAAAGAGAGAACGTGGTTTCCCAGTCCTTGACATAAAAATCTTTCCTTCCATGCTTTAAGAATTCAATCTTTAAAGTGTTGAAGATGTGAACAATGAACAAAGCATATCCCACTATAGCAGTGATGGCGAACCTTGGCACCCCAGATGTTTTGGAACTACATTTCCCATGATGCTTCACTACACTACAGAGTGCATGAGCATCATGGGAAATGTAGTTCCAAAACATCTGGGGTGCCAAGGTTCGCCATCACTGCTCTATAGTGTTTACTTGTCTCAATCCAGAGCAATAAGTGCCATTATCGTTTCCTGCCTCTGTTCCCCGTTATCTTTACGAGTCACTTCTGACATGTTTCCCTGACACCAAGAGGTAATAATATGACAGGAGGGAGCTCTAGCACACAGCCTGTGATTGACAGTCTCGGCCGGTAACGAGTCCCCAAAGTCTGGGAGATCAGGCGCAAAAAAGGTTACTTGAGTATAAGCCGAGGGGGGGCATTTTCAGCACAAAAGAAGTGCTGAAAAACTCACCTTATACTCGAGTATATAGAGTAATACATAAAACCTGGCCCGTTAGTGGGTCCTGAAAACAGGAGATGAGAACCACTGTCCTAAACAATGCCGGTTTTGGAGAAATACATTTTAGCTACAGGTAAGCTTTATTATAGACTTACCTGTAGGTACAAAAAAAAAAAAAAATCGCAAAGCTGACTTTACTACTGCTTTAACCACTTAAGGACCGCCTCCTGCACATTTACGTCATCAGAATGGCACGGCTGGGCACATGCACGTACGTGCTGTGCTGGTACCCAGCCGTGGGTCACGTGCGCGCGCCCGTGACCCAGTCCGAACCTCCGTGACTCGATCGCCACTGGAGTGCGGCGATCGGTCCCCAAAGCTGAAGAACGGGGAGAGCCGTGTGTAAACACGGCTTCCCCCGTTCTTCACTGTGGCGGCGTCATCGATCGTGTCATCCCGTGTCGATGACGTCACACCTACAGCCACACCCCCCTACAGTTGTAAACACACTTTAGGTCACACATAACCCCATCAGCGCCCCCTGTGGTTAACGCCTAAACTGCAACTGTCATTTCCACAATAAACAATGCATTTAAAAACAATAAACAATGCATTTTAAATGCATTTTTTTGCTGTGTGGAAAATGACAATTGTCCCAAAAATGTGTCAAAATTGTCCGCCATAATGTCGCAGTCACGAAAAAAAAATAAAAAATAAACGCTGATCGCCGCCATTAGTGGTAAAAAAAAAAATTATTAATAAAAATGCAATAAAACTAGCCCCTATTTTGTAAACGCTATAAATTTTGCGCAAACCAACGCTTATTGCGATTTTTTTTACCAAAAATAGGTAGAAGAATACGTATCGGCCTAAACTGAGGAAAAAACATTTTTTTTATATATATTTTTGGGGGATATTTATTACAGCAAAAAATATTGCATTTTCTTTTCAAAATTGTCGCTCTATTTTTGTTTATTGCGCAAAAAATAAAAACCGCAGAGGTGATCAAATACCACCAAAAGAAATCTCTATTTGTGGGAAAAAAAAGGACACCAATTTTTTTTGAAAGGAACGTCGCACGACCGTGCAATTGTCAGTTAAAGCGACGCAGTGCCGAATCGCAAAAAGGGGCAAGGTTTTGGTCCGGGGCTTAGGTGGTTAAGGCCGTTCCTAGAGGCCGCAGCCCAAGCGCCAATAAAGGGCTCACAGCCACCTACCTTCAAGTACAAATAATAGGAAGGACATTCTTCTGACCTGCTCACGATAACACCCACCGATGACTAGTGACTGATTGCGTCAGTCCAGCGTGATCGCCAACCACAAAGAGCTACTTTATGGAATACAGGGAAAAAGTGTGAATGACAACTGAATGCAATAATGTTTTTTATATAAATAAAAATGTACATTTTACAGACAAAAAATTAAGATACAAAAAAAAAAAACAGAGAAATTGTTAGGTTCAAATGGGTGTCTTGCTAAACATTTCCAACTCTTGTGTGTCTTCCAAACTGGGCTTGATAATGAGATTCTCCAGACAATCGCAGTACCAAACCATCGGTGACCCAACGTCCTAGACCAGTGATGGTGAACCTCGGCACTCCAGATGTTTTGGAACTACATTTCCCATGATGCTCATGCACTATGCAGTGTAGCTGAGCATCATGGGAAATGTCCTAGGGTATACAGTCAGCTAAAAGTTGACATCTAACACTGGAAGAGCAGAAGGTCACCAGATATTCTTCTATAGGAACAAAGGCTGAAGCTCTCATTGGAACACAATGGGGCTCTGCAGATTCTGGATAGGTGACATCAGACTGGGGGATCAGATGAGGTTTGGACCATTTTCTCACACCTTCTTGGGGACATTGATGATGATCGGCTTTGGCCTCGTCTTAAAAATAATCTTTCTCTTAATAAGTGCGGTCACCGTGTATTTGGTCTCCACAGCGGCGTGTTCAGATTCCTCCCCGGAGACGGTGTTACTCTTCACTAGGACAGCGAAGGGCTTCTCTAAGCGTGCGATCTTCCCATAGAGGATGTGATGTCCAATAATGAGAAGGGGGACACCCTGGGGACACAAAGTACACAAAGACACAATTATTTCCCAAGATATGCAACCCAATTAGGGATTTAACGCAACCAATAATAAAAAACTAGAGGTTTACTGACTGGAAGTTTTGGTCCTGAAAATTCAGGATGCACTCGAAACTGAAAAATTACAGTTACATGTTTACCAGAACACTAATAGAAGGGAATTTTTCCCATGGGGACACTAGTTCTAGTGACACTCTGGGTTGATCTCACTTCCTGTTGGGTTATGGAACAGGAAAAAATCTCCCAATGGACCACAGATGGCAAAACAAAAATGGCAGGGATTATAACCCTCCTGCACACTAACCAAAATGAAAACAAGTTACGCCCATATTGGGGATGTAACATGTTAGTATGTTATGAATGCAGCGGCGCCCCTCACCTCCTGCTGTGACAGCGAGGGGGGATTCACCACTTCCTGTTTGGGACAGGAAGGGAAATCTTAACCACTTAAGGACCGCCGCATGTATATTTACGTCGGCAGAATGGCACCGACAGGCACATCAACGTATATATACGTTGGTGCCGTGGGGGGGATCGGGGGTCCGATCGGACCCCCCCCCCCCGTACATGCGGCGGTCCGCGCGGCTGCAGGAGCGATCCGACAAGTGGGGGCGGCTATCCGTTTTCATCCGCCCCCTCCGGATCGCGCTCCCAGCCAATGCGCGCGCCCGCCTGACCTGTCACTTCCTCCTCCTGTGTAAACACAGGAAGGAGGAAGCGACGTGATCTCTCCCTCGGCGTTTGTTTCAAGCGCCGCTGAGGAGAGATCACCACACACCAAGTAAGTCCTGCACCAAACAGCACACTGACACACACATTTAACCCCCGCGATCGCCCCCTCCCCCCTGTCACAGTGTCACTGAATGCAGTAATCATGTATGATTACTGTATTTAGTGTCAGTGTGACAGACAGTGTGTGTACAGTCAGACAGTCAGTAGTGTCAGGGTAGCCCCCCCCCACCCCCCCCAATAAAGTTTTAACCCCTTGATCACTGCCCTAGTTAACCCTTTCACTCCCTATTGCCAGCGTCACTAAGCGATCATTTTTCTGATCGCTGTATTAGTGTCGCTGTTCCCGCTAGGTAGCTATTTTTTTTTTAATGCGATTTTTTTTTTTTACTAAAGACATGTGGCTAAATAAATTTTGGCCTAAATGTTTGACTAAAATTTAGTTTATTGGTTTTTTATTATAACAAAAAGTAAAAAATATTGATTTTTTTTCAAAAATGTCGCTCTATTTTTGTATATAGCGCAAAAAATAAAAATCGCAGAGGCGATCAAATACCACCAAAAGAAAGCTCTATTTGTGGGAAAAAAAGGACGCAAATTTTGTTTGGGAGCCACGTCACACGACCGCGCAATTGTCTGTTAAAGCGACGCAGTGCCGAATCGCAAAAACCCCTTGGGTCATTTGCCAGCGTATTGGTCCGGGTCTTAAGTGGTTAATAAGACACAGTAGCAAAAGAAGAGAAAATAAATCTGGTGGGGTTATTACAAAAATGTTGCCTTTAATGTATTCTAAAACTATTTTACGAGTTCCAAACCTCCTCTCACGTGCCATCAGGTGGTGCGGAGGGGGGGGGGGGCAGAAGTCAGGGTGCCGTGGTTGGAGGGTCAGAGATCAGGGTGCAACGTCAGGTGGTGGGGGTGCAGAGGTCAGGGTTCAGAGATTGAGTGTGGTAATGGGGGGGGGTCAGGGTGTGGGGGTCAGGGTTCAGAGGTCACAGTGTGGTAATGGGGGGTGTGGTTGTCAGGGTTCTGAGGTCACAGTGTGGTGGGCAGAGGTCAGGATGTGGGGGTCAGGGTTCAGAGGTCACAGTGTGGTAACGGGGGGTGTGGTTGTCGGGGTTCAGAGGTCACAGGAGTGGTCGGGGGCAGAGGTCGGGGTTCAGAGGTCACAGTGTGGTAATAAGGGATGTGGTGGTCGGAGTTCAGAGGTCACAGTGGTGGTCGGGGGCAGAGGTCAGGGTGTGGGGGTCAGGGTTCAGAAGTCACAGTGTGGTAATGGGGGGTGTGGTTGTCGGGGTTCAGAGGTCACAGTGTGGTAATGGGGGATGTGTTGGTCGGAGTTCAGAGGTCAGGGTGCAGAGGTCACTCACCTCCTTGGTGAAGAGAAGGTCCCCCATCAGTTTCCCGGTGAGTCCATCTTGTCTCCGGGACTCGATCTCCCCCTGGAGCTCCATCAGCATCCATTCCCCCGGATCTCCGTCCCTGGAGGAGAAGGACACACGTCACACACCGTCCATGATCTACAATGACAGACTCTCCTCCATACATTCCCATCACCTCATTGGGGTCCATCATGTCCCTGTGCTGTCCTCAATATATCTATCATTGTTCTCTATAGGAAGAGATCTCCCCCTCCCCCCATAGGACAGGCAGTGTCCGGTCCTCTCAGGCTGTGACCGGAGAGAATCCCGGGCTCTGTCCGTCTCTCCTCACCTGGACACCACAATCTGCACCATCCCGCCACCTCCGAATCCGAATCCGCCGCCTGTCCGCTCCGGGGGCGGGGCTTCTCGTGACGTCCTTCCGCTTCCGGGTTCAGGGAGCCTCCACGTGAAAGAAGAGGAGCAACGTGAGAGCCGGTCAGTGTACAAGATAGAGGGACCGGGGGGCCTGACTGTGTGTTACCGATCACCGACACCGACCGGACATGTCCAGCACTGAGATCAGCCTGCATTGGTGTCACCCGTGTCCAGCACTGAGATCAGCCTGCATTGGTGTCTCCCGTGTCCTGCACTGAGATCAGCCTGCATTGGTGTCACCCGTGTCCAGCACTGAGATCAGCCTGCATTGGTGTCACCCGTGTCCAGCACTGAGATCAGTCTGCATTGGTGTCACCCGTGTCCAGCACTGAGATCAGCCTGCATTGGTGTCACCCGTGTCCAGCACTGAGATCAGTCTGCATTGGTGTCACCCGTGTCCAGCACTGAGATCAGCCTGCATTGGTGTCACCCGTGTCCAGCACTGAGATCAGCCTGCATTGGTGTCATACATGTCCAGCACTGGGATCAGTCTGCATTGGTGTCACCCGTGTCCAGCACTGAGATCAGCCTGCATTGGTGTCACCCGTGTCCAGCACTGAGATCAGCCTGCATTGGTGTCATACATGTCCAGCACTGGGATCAGTCTGCATTGGTGTCACCCGTGTCCAGCACTGAGATCAGCCTGCCTTGGTGTCACCCGTGTCCAGCACTGAGATCAGCCTGCATTGGTGTCACCCGTGTCCAGCACTGAGATCAGCCTGCATTGGTGTCACCCGTGTCCAGCACTGAGATCAGTCTGCATTGGTGTCACCCGTGTCTAGCACAGAGATCAGCCTGCATTGGTGTCACCCGTGTCAGCACTGAGATCAGCCTGCATTGGTGTCTCCCGTGTCCAGCACTGAGATCAGTCTGCATTGGTGTCACCCGTGTCCAGCACTGAGATCAGCCTGCATTGGTGTCACCCGTGTCCAGCACTGAGATCAGCCTGCACTGGTGTCACCCGTGTCCAGCACTGAGATCAGCCTGCACTGGTGTCACCCGTGTCCAGCACTGAGATCAGCCTGCATTGGTGTCACCCGTGTCCAGCACTGAGATCAGCCTGCATTGGTGTCACCCGTGTCCAGCACTGAGATCAGCCTGCATTGGTGTCTCCCGTGTCCAGCACTGAGATCAGTCTGCATTGGTGTCACCCGTGTCCAGCACTGAGATCAGCCTGCATTGGTGTCACCCGTGTCCAGCACTGAGATCAGCCTGCCTTGGTGTCACCCGTGTCCAGCACTGAGATCAGCCTGCATTGGTGTCACCCGTGTCCAGCACTGAGATCAGCCTGCATTGGTGTCACCCGTGTCCAGCACTGAGATCAGTCTGCATTGGTGTCACCCGTGTCTAGCACAGAGATCAGCCTGCATTGGTGTCACCCGTGTCCAGCACTGAGATCAGCCTGCATTGGTGTCTCCCGTGTCCTGCACTGAGATCAGCCTGCATTGGTGTCACCCGTGTCCAGCACTGAGATCAGCCTGCATTGGTGTCACCCGTGTCCAGCACTGAGATCAGTCTGCATTGGTGTCACCCGTGTCCAGCACTGAGATCAGCCTGCATTGGTGTCACCCGTGTCCAGCACTGAGATCAGCCTGCATTGGTGTCACCCGTGTCCAGCACTGAGATCAGCCTGCATTGGTGTCACCCGTGTCCAGCACTGAGATCAGCCTGCATTGGTGTCATACATGTCCAGCACTGGGATCAGTCTGCATTGGTGTCACCCGTGTCCAGCACTGAGATCAGCCTGCATTGGTGTCACCCGTGTCCAGCACTGAGATCAGCCTGCATTGGTGTCATACATGTCCAGCACTGGGATCAGTCTGCATTGGTGTCACCCGTGTCCAGCACTGAGATCAGCCTGCATTGGTGTCACCCGTGTCCAGCACTGAGATCAGCCTGCCTTGGTGTCACCCGTGTCCAGCACTGAGATCAGCCTGCATTGGTGTCACCCGTGTCCAGCACTGAGATCAGCCTGCATTGGTGTCACCTGTGTCCAGCACTGAGATCAGTCTGCATTGGTGTCACCCGTGTCTAGCACAGAGATCAGCCTGCATTGGTGTCACCCGTGTCAGCACTGAGATCAGCCTGCATTGGTGTCTCCCGTGTCCAGCACTGAGATCAGTCTGCATTGGTGTCACCCGTGTCCAGCACTGAGATCAGCCTGCATTGGTGTCACCCGTGTCCAGCACTGAGATCAGCCTGCACTGGTGTCACCCGTGTCCAGCACTGAGATCAGCCTGCACTGGTGTCACCCGTGTCCAGCACTGAGATCAGCCTGCATTGGTGTCACCCGTGTCCAGCACTGAGATCAGCCTGCATTGGTGTCACCCGTGTCCAGCACTGAGATCAGCCTGCATTGGTGTCTCCCGTGTCCAGCACTGAGATCAGTCTGCATTGGTGTCCCCGTGTCCAGCACTGAGATCAGCCTGCATTGGTGTCACCCGTGTCCTGCACTGAGATCAGTCTGCATTGGTGTCACCCGTGTCCAGCACTGAGATCAGCCTGCATTGGTGTCAGCGTGTCCTGCACTGAGATCAGCCTGCATTGGTGTCACCCGTGTCTAGCACAGAGATCAGCCTGCATTGGTGTCATACCAGCACTGTCCTGCATTGGTGTCACCCGTGTCCAGCACTGAGATCAGCCTCATTGGTGTCATTGGTGTCACCCGTGTCCAGCACTGAGATCAGCCTGAGATCATTGGTGTCACCCGTGTCCAGCACTGAGATCAGCCTGCATTGGTGTCACCCGTGTCCAGCACTGAGATCAGCCTGCATTGTCACCCGTGTCACACTGAGATCAGCCTGTGGTGTCCCCGTGTCCAGCACTGAGATCAGCCTGCATTGGTGTCACCCGTGTCCACACTGAGATCAGCCTGCATTGGTGTCCCCGTGTCCAGCACTGAGATCAGCCTGCATTGGTGTCACCCGTGTCCAGCACTGAGATCAGCCTGCATTGGTGTCACCCGTGTCCAGCACTGAGATCAGCCTGCATTGGTGTCACCCGTGTCCAGCACTGAGATCAGCCTGCATTGGTGTCACCCGTGTCCAGCACTGAGATCAGCCTGCATTGGTGTCACCCGTGTCCAGCACTGAGATCAGCCTGCATTGGTGTCACCCGTGTCCAGCACTGAGATCAGTCTGCATAGGTGTCACCCGTGTCCAGCACAGAGATCAGCCTGCATTGGTGTCACCCGTGTCCAGCACTGAGATCAGCCTGCATTGGTGTCACCCGTGTCCAGCACTGAGATCACTGCATTGGTGTCACCCGTGTCCAGCACTGAGATCAGCCTGCATGGTGTCACCCGTGTCCAGCACTGAGATCAGCCTGCACTGGTGTCACCCGTGTCCAGCACTGAGATCAGCCTGCATTGGTGTCACCCGTGTCCAGCACTGAGATCAGCCTGCATTGGTGTCACCCGTGTCCAGCACTGAGATCAGCCTGCATTGGTGTCACCCGTGTCCAGCACTGAGATCAGCCTGCATTGGTGTCTCCCGTGTCCAGCACTGAGATCAGTCTGCACTGGTGTCACCCGTGTCCAGCACTGAGATCAGCCTGCATTGGTGTCACCCGTGTCCAGCACTGAGATCAGCTGCATTGGTGTCACCCGTCCTGCACTGAGATCAGTCTGCATTGGTGTCACCCGTGTCCAGCACTGAGATCAGCCTGCATTGGTGTCACCCGTGTCCTGCACTGAGATCAGCCTGCATTGGTGTCACCCGTGTCTAGCACAGAGATCAGCCTGCATTGGTGTCACCCGTGTCCAGCACTGAGATCAGCCTGCATTGGTGTCTCCCGTGTCCAGCACTGAGATCAGCCTGCATTGGTGTCTCCCGTGTCCAGCACTGAGATCAGCCTGCATTGGTGTCACCCGTGTCCTGCACTGAGATCAGCCTGCATTGGTGTCACCCGTGTCCAGCACTGAGATCAGCCTGCATTGGTGTCACCCGTGTCCAGCACTGAGATCAGCCTGCATTGGTGTCACCCGTGTCCAGCACTGAGATCAGCCTGCATTGGTTTCACCCGTGTCCAGCACTGAGATCAGCCTGCTTTGGTGTCACCCGTGTCCAGCACTGAGATCAGCCTGCATTGGTGTCACCCGTGTCCCACACTGAGATCAGCCTGCATTGGTGTCATACATGTCCAGCACTGAGATCAGCCTGCATTGGTGTCACCCGTGTCCAGCACTGAGATCAGCCTGCATTGGTGTCACCCGTGTCAGCACTGAGATCAGCCTGCATTGGTGTCACCCGTGTCCAGCACTGAGATCAGCCTGCATTGGTGTCACCCGTGTCCAGCACTGAGATCAGCCTGCATTGGTGTCTCCCGTGTCCAGCACTGAGATCAGCCTGCATTGGTGTCACCCGTGTCCAGCACTGAGATCAGCCTGCATTGGTGTCACCCGTGTCCTGCACTGAGATCAGTCTGCATTGGTGTCACCCGTGTCCAGCACTGAGATCAGCCTGCATTGGTGTCACCCGTGTCCTGCACTGAGATCAGTCTGCATTGGTGTCACCCGTGTCTAGCACAGAGATCAGCCTGCATTGGTGTCACCCGTGTCCAGCACTGAGATCAGCCTGCATTGGTGTCTCCCGTGTCCAGCACTGAGATCAGCCTGCATTGGTGTCACCCGTGTCCAGCACTGAGATCAGCCTGCATTGGTGTCTCCCGTGTCCAGCACTGAGATCAGCCTGCTTTGGTGTCACCCGTGTCCAGCACTGAGATCAGCCTGCATTGGTGTCACCCGTGTCCCACACTGAGATCAGCCTGCATTGGTGTCATACATGTCCAGCACTGAGATCAGCCTGCATTGGTGTCACCCGTGTCCAGCACTGAGATCAGCCTGCATTGGTGTCACCCGTGTCAGCACTGAGATCAGCCTGCATTGGTGTCACCCGTGTCCAGCACTGAGATCAGCCTGCATTGGTGTCACCCGTGTCCAGCACTGAGATCAGCCTGCATTGGTGTCTCCCGTGTCCAGCACTGAGATCAGCCTGCATTGGTGTCACCCGTGTCCAGCACTGAGATCAGCCTGCATTGGTGTCACCCGTGTCCTGCACTGAGATCAGCCTGCATTGGTGTCACCCGTGTCCAGCACTGAGATCAGTCTGCATTGGTGTCACCCGTGTCCAGCACTGAGATCAGCCTGCATTGGTGTCACCCGTGTCCAGCACTGAGATCAGCCTGCATTGGTGTCACCCGTGTCCTGCACTGAGATCAGCCTGCATTGGTGTCACCCGTGTCCAGCACTGAGATCAGTCTGCATTGGTGTCACCCGTGTCCAGCACTGAGATCAGTCTGCATTGGTGTCACCCGTGTCCAGCACTGAGATCAGCCTGCATTGGTGTCACCCGTGTCCTGCACTGAGATCAGCCTGCATTGGTGTCACCCGTGTCCAGCACTGAGATCAGCCTGCATTGGTGTCACCCGTGTCCAGCACTGAGATCAGCCTGCATTGGTGTCACCCGTGTCCAGCACTGAGATCAGCCTGCATTGGTGTCACCCGTGTCCAGCACTGAGATCAGTCTGCATTGGTGTCACCCGTGTCCTGCACTGAGATCAGCCTGCACTGGGTGGGTTTAGGTAGATTTCTGGACCTGATTTGTGAAGCATTATGACCACAAGTGAATGCCCATGTTACTGTTTGCAGCCAATCAGTGTCTCTCTCTCTCTGCTGAAACATGATGCTGATTGGATGCCTGTGGTCATCACTTTCAGCCATGACAGTTCTGATATAGAGAAAGATGGAAATGATAGAATCATCACACAGATTTCACTTGTTATGTTTCCAGGTCTTTATACAAATACAAAGTAATCAGTGCTTCTGATAGGACCCCCTGTACACACTAAGGCCCCATGTACTCGGGGTGTTTGGCCCCCGGTGCATGGAGCTTAACACTTGACTTCCTCACTGCCGTGGCATCCAGTGGGAGCGCAGAGTCTAATCCCAGTGTAGGAGCTTACACAGGATCCCTGATCTTCTGCCTTCCCCACTGTGACAATGTTCAGGTGTTGGCACTGCATCCTGGGAAAGGGGGAGAAGTCACTTTCTCCTCCATACCCTGAAGTTCCGAGTTTTTCCTAATGCAGGGGTTCAGAGGGGAGTGGTGGGGTGCAGAGGGAGTGCTGTGGTACAGAGGAGGGGGACGGAGGGCAGAGAAGGTGAAGGGAATACAGAGGAGGGGAGGGGGTGAAGTGGTACGGAGAAGGGGGCGGAGGGGATGGAGTGCAGAGGGGGTGACGGGGTACAGAGGAGGGGACAGACGGCAGTGGTGGTGATGGGTACAGAGGTGGGGGATGGAGGGCAGAGGAGGTGAAGGGGTGCAGAGGAGGGGACAGAGGGCAGAAGGGGTGATGGGTACAGAGGAGGGGGACAGAAGGCAGAGGAGGTGATAGGGTGCAGAGAGGATGATGGGGACGGAGGGCAGAGAAGGTGATGGGTACAAAGGAGGGGGATGGAGGGCAGAGGAGGTGATGAGGAAGGGACAGTGGCAGAGTAGGTAAAAGGTACAGAGGAGGGGGACAGAGGGCAGAGGTGGTGAAGGGGTGCAGAGGGGATGATGGGTACAGAGGAGGGGGATGGAGGGCAGAGGAGGTGATGAGGAAGGGACAGTGGCAGAGTAGGTGAAAGGTACAGAGGAGGGGGACGGAGGGCAGAGGTGGTGAAGGGGTGCAGAGGGGATGATGGGTACAGAGGAGGGGGACGGAGGGCAAAGAAGGTGATGGGTACAGAGGAGCGGGATGGAGGGCAGATGAGGTGCAGAGGAAGGGAGAGTGGCAGAGAAGGTGAAGGGTACAGAGGAGGGGACGGAGGGCAGAGGTGGTGAGGGGGGCAAAGGAGGTGCAGAGGGGGTGACGTGGTACAGAGGAGGGGACGGAGGGCAGAAGGGGTGATGGGTACAGAGGAGGGGGACGGAGGGCAGAGAAGGTGATGGGTACAGAGGAGGGGGATGGAGGGCAGAGAAGGTGATGGTTACAGAGGATGGGGATGGAGGGCAGAGGAGGTGATGAGGAAGGGACAGTGGCAGAAGAGGTGATGGGTACAGAGGAGGAGGGCAGAGGGGGTGAAGGGGTGCCCCATCAAAGTGAACCTTCTGACTGGTTGCTCTGTACAACAACCCACATGCTGCATTCCCACTACGCCTCATACAGAGAGCCGAGCGATCACTGACCACTAATCATTAATATTTGTTTGTTATGTAGGAATGGGGGAGTTCGTGGTTCACCGTGTGCGGTTCTTTGACTATGTTCCATCTGGTGTGCGATGCATTTCATACTCCGAAGAGACGGGTCGGCTCGCTGTGGCTCGCAATGACGGGTCTGTGGAAATCTACAACTTTCCTGCCAACTACTACCAGGAAAAGGTTTGGATTTACTAATTCTATTTAACTCTTTTCTGCCAATTCTTCCAGAATCTTTAAGAGCTTTTAAATGCCAGGAGATGGAGGTGGGCATTCTGATCATGTGACCGCTCTGATTGGCAGTCACAGCTGTCTCAAGTATTTATCGTGAGCTATTTGGTATCCACTGGTTACTGTACTTGGAGCGCACTCTCAACACAGTAGTGTAGTAAAAGTCAGGCTGAAAAAAGACACGCCCAACCAATAAAGGGGGGGAATCATACACTCTTATATACACAACCCTATACCCACAGTTGATCCAGAGCTCCTATGTCCCCCCTACTACTAAGTGCCCTCATAGCAAGCTGTTTGCTATGGGGACACTTGTCAGGTCACCTGTGGCCAGATGACAAGTGCACCCCGTTGGAGTCAGGGGTGCACCACAGGGTAGTGAACCCTATAGCCGACTGCTGCGGATGGACCACAGAGTGGATATGGAGGAGAGGTTCGCTGGGGCACAAACAGGGATCCTACAGGCAGCTTGAGCCCAAGATTTCCCAGAGCGCAGAGTCTAAGACCCAGCTGGTGTTTACCAGAGCCTCTAGTGGGGAGGATGGCCTTCGCTGCAGCTGGATCCAGGTCGCGGCCCCTGGAGTCCCCTAGGTCATGCTCCGTAGGGAGAGAGGGCAAGCAGCACACAGGACACGAGCAATAGTGACAGGTCGCGGCCCCTGGAGTCCCCTAGGTCACACTCCGTAGGGAGAGTGGGGAAGCAGCACACAGGACAAGAGCAATAGTGGCAGGTCGCGCCCCCTGGAGTCCCCTAGGTCACACTCCGTAGGGACAGAGGGGAAGCAGCACACAGGACAAGAGCAATAGTGGCAGGTCGCAGCCCCTGGAGTCCCCTAGGTCACGCTCCGTAGGGAGAGAGGGCAAGCAGCACACAGGACACGAGCAATAGTGGCAGGTCGCGGCCCCTGGAGTCCCCTAGGTCACACTCCGTAGGGAGAGAGGGGAAGCAGCACACAGGACAAGAGCAATAGTGGCAGGTCGCGCCCCCTGGAGTCCCCTAGGTCACGCTCCGTAGGGAGAGCGGGGAAGCAGCACACAGGACGCAAGCAATAGTGGCAGGTCGCGCCCCCTGGAGTCCCCTAGGTCACACTCCGTAGGGAGAGCGGGGAAGCAGCACACAGGACGCAAGCAATAGTGGCAGGACGCGGCCCCTGGAGTCCCCTAGGTCACACTCCGTAGGGAGAGCGGGGAAGCAGCACACAGGACGCAAGCAATAGTGGCAGGACGCGGCCCCTGGAGTCCCCTAGGTCACACTCCGTAGGGAGAGCGGGGAAGCAGCACACAGGAAGCAAGCAATAGTGGCAGGACGCGGCCCCTGGAGTCCCCTAGGTCACACTCCGTAGGGAGAGAGGGGAAGCAGCACACAGGACATGAGCAATAGTGGAGGGTAAGTTGAGGTTGGGGCAACAAGCAGACGAAGGATAACCAAGGGACAGGCCAAGGGTCAGGGTCACAGGCAAACAGGAGTAGTTGGAGACAAGCCAAAATCGGTACACAGAGATAACGTAGCACACGGCAAGCAGGAACACAATACTAACAAACAATGTTAATCAGCAAAGCAGACCTGCAGTGCAGTGGTTAATATAGAGTTCCTGGTATGGCCTGGGGTGGAGCCTTACAGGGAGGAGAGACGATAAAGACAGCCAGATAAGAGAGTCTGACCTCTAATGAACACATGATGAGACAATTAAGCTGGCAGACATACTACATATCCATGACAACACTCATGTGGGCTCACTCCTAAGCCGCATGCTGTGTGTCCATTGACACACACAGTGCGGCTTTGCCCACCCCTGCTCCATTCTCACTGACTGCTGCTGCTTCTGAGCCAGTGAGGAGAGAGAGAGCAGTAATATTGCTGTTTTGCGTGTATTTCCAATGATGACTTGGAGTTGGTAAAGAGGAGCTAACGCTCTAGTTCATCTTCATAGTGCTGGTATAACTGTGAGTCTTATTTAATGAAAGATCCCAGACACTTCTTTAAAAATACCATCTAAAAGGAAACCTTCACGGATACATTATGGAATCTGTCACTTTGCTTTAATAGAATGCTATTGTGATCTTGGGGTTTGTCACATTTGTCATTTCGTTGCTTTGCAGATCATTCCTGGTGATGAGAAGAGATCCACAGAGTCTATATGTTGGGTGCCCGGTGATCGACTCTTCTCTGCAGGTCTGAATGGAGAGATCATCGAATACGATCTGGAGAGGCTGTGCGTCAAATATTCTGTGAATGGATTTGGAGGCCCCTTATGGAACGTCACACCAAGTCCTTGTGGGTCTCAGCTTGCCGTAAGTTCCAGGACTTGACTCTTAGTACAAACCCATAATCCTCTGCGGGAGCCGTATGTTCCAGTAAAAGCTCCGATGCTCCTTGAGGAGTGGAGAGATTTTAATATATACATATATGGATATATGGATATCAGTAATATTGAGTCTCTTACCCACTTCAGCCCCGAAAGAATTTACCCCCTTCCTGACTAGAGCACTTTTTGCGATTCGGCACTGCACCGCTTCAACTGACAATTGCGCGGTCGTGCGACGATGTACCCAAACAAAATTGCGTCCTTTTTCTTCCCCACAAATAGAGCTTTCTTTTTGGTGATATTTGATCACCTCTGTGCTTCTATTTTTTTTTGCGCTATAAACAAAAAAGTGCGACAATTTTAGGAGAAAAAAATATATCTTTTACTTTTTGCTATAATAAATATCCCAATTTTATTTTTCATTTTTTCCTCAGTTTAGGCCGATACGTATTCTTCTACATATGTTTGGTAAGCAAAAAAATCACAATAAGCGTAAATTGATTGGTTTGCGCAAAAGCAGCTACAAAAAAAGGGATAATTTATAGCATTTTTTTTTTTTTTACTAGTAATGTCGGCGGTCAGTGTTTTTTTTATCGTGACTGTGATATTGTGCCGGACAGATCGGACACTTTTGACACATTTTTGGGGCCATTCACCTTTATACAGCGATCCGTGCTGTAAAGATCGCTCGGTTTTCACAGCTCCCTGAGCAGAGAGATGGTGACTGCCCCCCTCCTCGCTCGCTGGGCTTTGGAGGGGTCAGGAGAAGCTGGGTGCTGGTCCAGGCATGTGGGTGGATCCTGACTCCATTGTCGCAATCTTACACAATGCAATGATTTCTGTATAAATATTACTGGCAGAAAAGGGGTTAACACTAGGGGGGCAATTAAGGGGTTAAATGTGTGTTCCCTAGGGAGCGATTCTAACTGTGTGTGGAGGGGATTGACTTGGGGAGGTGAGCGATCGGTGTTCCTATGTACAAGGGACACACTATCAGTCTCCTCTCCCTGATAGGTTTTGGATCTGCGTGTTTACACAGAGATCCACGGTCCTGCTCAGTTACTGGGCACTCGCGGCTGCCTGGCGGACATTGCGGCCGCCGGGCACGTGCCTCAAGTCCCCAGTGACGTGGCGAGCGCCCCCTAGTGGCTCGGGAAGGCAAAGATGTCATGTGACGTCCGCCCAGAACCTTATTGTCCCGGTGGGCGGTAGGCTAGTGGTTAAATTAGTCCCGGAAGTTGAATAACATCCTTAGGGCATCAGCAGGAGGACAGGTGAGGAGGATACGTATGGGAAATGGCCGCCACCAGCAATGAGGAGGCTTACCAAAATTATTGGACTCAGAAGGGCATAGGGCTTGTGGTAAAAAAAACACACCAATGGATTGGAACATCCACGTCTGCGACCTCTGGCCCGAGTGGAAGATAATCGCACCTTCCTTCAAATGGTTCACAGCAACACTGACCCCATAGAATCTCGAAGTTTAATGCCCAGACTAGATAGAAAGTTGTTCATTCCTCGGAGAGCCATCAGTGATCTGTTCTTCTTGTTTCAGGTGGGATGTGAGGACGGCTCCGTGAAGATGTTCACCATTACACCAGAGCACATTGTGTTTGAGAAGAGCTTGGATCGGCAGAAAGGTGATCGACAGATGGATGATCTTGTCACGACGGAGCTGGATTTAGACAGACTTGTGATCTAACGTCTTTTATTTCTTCCCGCAGAGCGTATTCTGTGCCTCGCTTGGCATCCTTCAGGTTCCCATATTGTTGCTGGTTCCATCAACGTGATTAAAGTGTTCAGCGTCTCATCAGGTGGGGAACCCAGGAGCCAATTCTATTCGATTTCTGTTTTTATAATCTGGTTTATAACATTCTAGGGAAGAGCTGATTGGTTGCTGTGGTCAGTGCTTCTGGGGGTCCATAATGGCTCCTTCACTCATGTCGGAGGGTAATGGCTTTTCCAAACTGTCATCATACGTGTTCTGTCTGCTGCCTTTCATGCCCTAGCAGTTGACTCTTTTACCACTTGACCTATGGAAAGTTTACCCCCCTTCATGACCAGGCCATTTTTTTTTGCGATATTTTATCTGAAAATTGCGCGGTCGTGCCTCACCGTACCCATACAAAATGTATGTCCTTTTTTTTTTTCACAAATAGATCTTTCTTTTGGTGGGATTTGATCACTCCTGCGATTTTTATTGTTTGCACTATAAATTAAAAAATACCAAAAATTTTGGAGAGAAAAAAAACCCAATATTTTTAACTCTTTGCTTTATTCAAATTCTAAAAAATTAAAAAAAGATTTTTTCATTAGTTTAGGCCATGGGTCTTCAAACTATGTTGTTTAGGAACTACAATTCCCATCATGCCTAGTCATGTCAGTGTGTTACAATGCCTCATGGGATGTGTAGTGCTACAGCTAGAGGGCTGTAGTTTGAGGATCCCTGGTTTAGGCCAATATGTATTCTTCTACATATTTTTGGTAAAAAGAAATCGCAAAAGTTATAGCGCCTACAAAATAGGGGATATGTTTATGGCATTTTTATTTATTACTTTTTATACTAGAAATGGAGGTGATCTGTGATTTTAAGCGGTACTGCGACATTGCGGTGGACAGATTTGACACTTTTTTGGGACCACTGACATTTATACAGCGACCAGAGCTAAAAAATAGCCACTGACTACTGTATTAATGTCACTGGCAGGAAAGGGGTTAACACTAGGTGGGCGATCAAAGGGGTCAAGTGTGTCCTAGGGAGGTTCTTCTAACTGTGGGGGGAGTGTACTGGCAGGGAGTAGAGAGAGATCGCTGTTCCTGATCACTAGAATCTCCCTGCCGGAACAGGGATCTGTCTGTTTACATTGACAGGTCCTCTGTTCTGTCAATCTCGGGAGCGATTGCGGGTGCCCGGCGGACAGCGATTTGCCCAGGAGAGCCAACCTGCCTGCCGTATAACAGCGGCTGGTCGGCTAGTGGTTAACTGACAATTGCACAGTCATGCAACGCTGTACAAAAATGAAATTTATGTCATTTTTTCCCCACAAATAGAGCTTTCTTTTGGTGGTATTTGATCACCGCCGAGTTTATATCTATCTGTATATCTATCTGTATGTCTGTCTGTCTGTCTATCTATTATCTATCTATCTATCTATATTTATATGTATATTTTTTTTCATATTCATATATCCGATGCTTGACCAATCAGTGTAACATATTTTAAAATCTTTTTGCCGCAGGTCGCCTGCTGCAAGTTCTAAAGATGGACCGCCGCGGGCTGGTCGGCCGGAAACGAGAATGTATAGTCTGGGGTGTGTCTGTTCTGTCCTGCGGGGAAATTGTCAGCGTGGATTCTTCTGGGAAGCTCCAGTTCTGGAATTTAGAGACGGGGACACTTATCCGCTCATACACGGCCGCCACCAGTGATATCCTGTGCATAGCCGTGGCTCAGGTACATCCGATGCTCACTTTTTTTTTTTCTTTTTTATATTTCATGCAATAAACAAGCGTTGACTGTACTTCTTCTTTAAAGTGGTTGTAAACCCCACTTTTTTACTTTTACCTACAGGTAAGCCTATAATAAGGCTTACCTGTAGGTATAAACCAGGGGTGGCCAACCAGTGGCCCGGGGGCCACATGTGGCCCGTGGAGCCCTCTGATGTGGCCCGCGACCTCCTGCTCTGGAATGGTGGGTTGGCAAGCCCAGATCGCAGGTTGCGACCCGCCATACCACAGCATCAGGGTTGTGAATGAAGCTGGTGGGCAGTGGTAGAGGAAGAAAGCGGCTGCAGAGCAAAGCCCCATAAACTGATGCTTCCTCTACAGCGTCGGCTTTTGCCACAGGTGGAGACTATGGCAAATATCAGCTAACCCACAGGATAGACATAGGTACACCACTCTGCACCTGCGGTGTGGGTAAACCGCAGCACATCAGTGTGAAAGCAGTTTTAGGCCCTTTTGACACGATTGGCCCAACCAAATGGGACCCTCAATTCATTTCTATAGCCCGCCTACCTCCAATCCGAAAAACAGAAGGGAATTTTTCCCCTTTCATCTGAGTGGATCGGAGGGCCTATAGAGTAGCCGTGACCTGTAATCCACCCGTTCCGCTCATTGTGGCCCTCGACTGGTTACCAAGTTGCTTAAGTGGCCCTCGCTCTTCAAAAGTTTGGGCACCCCATGTATTAACAATATCTCCTAAACCTGTACGGTTTAGGAGATATTCCCCTCGCAATGCGCCGCTGATTGCAGCGGCGCATGCGCAGGGGGGACTCCACGGCGAAAGGACCTGCATCCACCGGACCTTGCTGATTTGAAATCTCACACGCGGGAGTGACGTCATCGCCGCTCCAGCCAATCACAGCGCTGGAGCGGCGATACCCGGAAATCACACCGAGTGAAGATGACATCTCGCTCGGCCTTGACCAGGTAAGTTCTGTTCTCCTCGTTCAGAGGTAAGTATTTCATAATGCTAGCTCATTATGGCTTTTGCCTTGCAGGTTTAAAAAAAAAAAAAAATGTATATGCGGTTTACAACCACTTCAAGTGAATAAGATTGATTATCTTGTTACAATGGAATATATAATGCAGCATGTTGTTCCTGACGTTGATCTTTTGAAAGTTAAGAAATAAATGGCATTGTAGTTTGCTGTGTAGTTGCAGATGGTTAGGGTGCCCAAGCTGACCCACGTCCACACCTAAAAGTGCCTACAATGGGCACGCAAGCTTTAGAACTGGACCAGGAAGCAATGGAAGAAGGTGGCCTGGTCTGATAATTCAGTGGGTGCTCATGAAGTTCTGGCTGATCGGTGTGCTTTTCTTTATCATTGCAGAAAGAGGACAGTCTGGTGGTGGGCACTGCACAGGGATCCGTCTTGCAGTTCCAGCACTTGGCACTGCAGGCTGGGAAGGATGAGAAGCAGTGGGTCGCCACCAAACCATTCCAGCATCACAGCCGTGACGTCCGGTCCGTGGCTCACAGCAGCACGTCTTTCATCTCTGGAGGTAGAGAACTTTATTATTTTGTATTTTATTTTATATTTCGTTTGCTTTGTTCCTATTCTAAGGTGCTGTCTTTTCACAGGTTTGGATGGCAATATTGTCGCACGACCGTTGTTGGAGAGGATAAAAGTAAAATCCTATGAGGCTGCACTGAGAAAAATCACCTTCCCGCACGTGAGTCTCGTTCATGGTGTCTGCAGATGTTTTTTTAAATGGAACTTTTTTTTTTTTTTTTTATGCTGTTGTGTCAGCTTATATGGTACAATTAGGTGCCATTCATTTGTGGAACTATGCATGGGGACTAACAGAAAACTTTAATGCTGTGTACACACAATAATTTTTCAGGTTTTCAACCCGATTATTAAACCGGCCTTGCCTACACACGATAGTGAAAAAAAAAAATGCTCTAGCAAAGCGCAGTGACGTACAACACGTACGACGGCACTATAAAGGGGAAGTTCCGTGCGGATGGCGCCACCCTTTGGGTGGCTTTTGCTGATTCTGTGTTAGTAAAAGACGATTCGCGCCTTTCTGTCTGTCACAGCGTGATGAATGTGCTTACTCCATTACGAACGCTAGTTTTACCAGAACGAGCGCGCCCGTCTCATAACTTGCTTCTGAGCATGCGCAGGTTTTTCACGTCTTTAAAGCCCACGCATGACCATTTTTTACAACCCGAAAAACAACATACTGTATTTATCTGGCTATAACGCGCCCCAGCGTATAGCGCGCACCCCCAACCTAGAAGGAAAATTCCTGTAAAAAAAAAAAGACTTAGTTTGGATGCCCCTCGTCGGTGTCTTGCCCGGTGGCCTTGTCCGTTTCGGCGTCCTGTTGCGGCCACCGTGGTGTCCTCCCTGCTCGATTCGCGTTTCCTGCGCTGTGTTTGAACCACTCCGCCGACATATACCGAGCACAGTACACTCGGGTATAGTCGAGTAGGCTCGGCTCCTCTCGCGTAAAGGACGCACAGGACGTGACTGTGAGCGGAGCCGAGCCCGCCCGAATATACCCGAGTGTACTGAGCTCGGTATATGTAAGCACAGTGGTTCAAACACAGCGCAGGAAGCGGTTATTGGCGTATATCACGCACCCACGATTTTGCCCTGATTTTCAGGGCAAAAAAGTGCGCAGTATACGCCGATAAATACGGTCGTTGAAAAAGTTGTGAAAAAATAGAGCATGTTCGGAAAAAAATATTTGGTCGTTTTTCAGAACCCGAAAAATACTCTGAAGCCCACACACGGTCGTTTTAAATTACTTTGTTTTTTTACAACCCGAAAAATGATCGTGTGTACGCAGAATAAGAAAAAATGTATTCAGCGCTGCACTTAGTTCCCCGGTCTGCACAGCTATTGTGCCCATTATGAGGTTCATTTTCATTTATCTTCATTTTATCTACGTTTAATTGCAGATCAGGGTCTGACAGGACATGAAATTAATAATAATACATTTGTGTTGTTCTGGGATTTAAACACATTTGAAGAATATTCTTCCAGACATGATTTCAGCTGGACCAAATCCGAATTTATGTTTGAAGAAAACGCTTTAAACTCTAGGAAAGTCCATATTAATAAGCATGTGTTTCCCTCCACAGCGCCACCTTGTGTCTTGCGCTCAGGCTTCCCGCGTGCTGCTCTTCCAGTTCTCCGATCACCTGGAGCTGTGGCGTCTGGGGCAGACTGATCAATCAGGTTTGGATAATGTGATAACTAGAATGCAGAGATGACACAAAGTTCTGGGAGTTAGGCAGTTAAAGTGGATCTGTACTTTGCTCGTTGTGTTCACTGCCCGGTGCCCCATTTATTAATATTCAGTACTTCCTGGTATGGGAAGCTTGCAGTTCATTCCTGCCATGAGGCATCCCTGGGTGCCCAATCAGTAAATGACTGGTTCTGAGCACAGTCTCATGGTGGTTAAGGGGTTAGTATCGGCAGTAAGGGGTTGTAAAAGAAAATAATTTTTTCCCTAAATAGATTCCTTTACCGTAGTGCAGTCCTCCTTCACTTACCTCATCCTTCCATTTTGCTTTTAAATGTCCTTATTTCTTCTGAGAAATCCTCACTTCCTGTTCTTCTGTCTGTAACTCCACACAGTACTGCAAGGCTTTCTCCCTGGTGTGGAGAAAGCCAGGGTGTAGAGGGGCGAGCAGGATAGTCAGGACGCCCACTAACACACAGCTCCTTTCTCTATCTGCAAACTAGAGAGTGTCCTGACTCTCCTGTAGTCCAAGGGAGGGGGCGAGCATGACACTCCACACCAGGGAGAAAGCCTCACATTACTGTGTGGAGTTTCAGACAGAAGAACAGAAAGTGAGGATTTCTCAGAGGAAATAAGGACATTTAAAGGCAAAATAGAAGGATGAGGTAAGTGAAGGAGAACTATTATTTTTTTTCTGTCAGAAAATGTTCAAAATAAGTTGTTTTTCTCCTTCACTGATGAAGCGGCACTAATATGCAGCACTGATTCGTATGAATAGGTGGCACTGATGGGCACTGAAAAGCAACACTGTCTTGCATCACTGATTGGCACAGATTGACATCATTAATAGGCACTGTTGGGGCTGCACTAATGATCAGTGCTGTGATCCTCTGTACAGGTCTCCCCTGTGAGGAAATGCCGCTGATCGTCTCTCCCCGCACGTTGTCAGTGTGAGGTGAAGAGAGCCGATAACCAGCGTTTCCTTGTTTACGTGTGAGCAGCTGTGATTGGACACAGCTGCTCACATGCGTAAAGAGCCTCGTTATTGGCCAGATTAGGGTCGCACCATGTTGACACAGCTCGCCCACGATCACCGTGATGCTTCCAGTGTTATGCTGTCGTCCTAGAACAGGGATCCTCAAACTACGGCCCTCCAGCTGTTGCGGAACTACAAGTCCCATGAGGCATTGTAAAACTCTTGACATTCACAGACATGACTAGGGCATGATGGGAATTGTAGTTCCTGAACAGCTGGAGGGCCGTAGTTTGAGGACCCATGTCCTAGAACAACAAACGCCCCGCCCACCGCCATTTGTCTATGCGGCAGGCGGGAGGTAGTTAAAGTGCCGTAAAAGTTGAATACTTCCTGATATAGTTTTTAGTATTGTAAGCATTCTATTCTGTGCCCGTTAGGTAAAGACGGTGACATCCTTCCTGTGAAACATGAACAGGAGCTCCTTCTACAGCTGAAGAGAAAGGTAAGTGATTATATCATTAAGGGACTCTTCCCATTCACACAGAGCAGTACACAAAACTGCAAACCACGTCCATCACCTTTTCTCTTCCGTTCATGGACGGACACAGCAGCATCTTGACCTTAGGGTATTATCCTCCTTCTAGGAGATTGACCAGGCAGTGTTAAACACTCCACAGAGTACAGTACCTCCCAGGGGGCGGTTCCCCCGGGTACCTCCCCTTCTCCAGTGACAATGTATGATTGGATAGTGAATGAAGGAGCAGCAGACTGATGAGCTCATCTCTATCACTTTGCTTTCTCCTCCTGTCAGCTAGTCACTTCTTAGCACTTTACCACTGCAGTTTACCTGATTGGCTATCTGTGCTGCTTATTATCCTTCTCTGTCAGGGACTGCAAGAGTCCGATACCAAGTTAAAGGGGTTGTAAAGGTAAAAATGTTTTCCCCTAAATAGCTTCCTTTACCTTAGTGCAGTCCTCCTTCACTTACCTCATCCTTCCATTTTGCTTTTAAATGTCCTCACTTCCTGTTCTTCTGTCTGTAATGTAATGTGAGGCTTTCTTCCTGGTGAGGAGAAAGCCTCTTAAGGGGAGCTGGGACGAGCAGGAGTGTCAGGACACCCACTAACACACAGCTCCTTTCTTTATCTGCAAAGTAGAGTGTCCTGACACTCCTGCTCACCCCCTCCCCCCTCAAGAGGCTTTCTCCACACCAGGGAGAAAGCCTCCCATTACTGTGTGGAGTTAGTGCAGTCCTCCTTCACTTACCTCATCCTGTCTGTAACTCCACACAGTAATGGGAGGCTTTCTCCCTGGTGTGGAGAAAGCTTCTTGAGGGGGCGAGCAGGAGTGTCAGGACACTCTACTTTGCAGCTAGAGGAAGGAGCTGTGTGTTAGTGGGCATCCTGCTCGCCCCCTCCCCCCTCAAGAGGCTTTTTCCACACCAGGGAGAAAGCCTCCCATGACTGTGTGGAGTTACAGACAGGATGAGGTAAGTGAAGGAGGACTGCACTAAGGTAAAGGAAGCTATTTAGGAAAACATTTTTACCTTTACAACCCCTTTAAATTCAGACACTGCTTAATATTTTTTTGTAAATAAATGTAGGCTGCTTTCACACTGAGGCGCTTTACAGGCGATATAGCGCTAAAAATAGCACTTGCAACACGCTTGTCACACTGGAGCGGTGGGCTGACAGAACGCAAAAAAAAAAGTCCTGCAAGCAGCATCTTTGAGGGGCTGAAGGAGCGGCTCTTTGGCAGCGCTGCCCATTGATTTCAATGGGTAGGAGCGGTGTATACACCGGTCCTACAGCGCTCCTGTCCTTTGAAATCAATCGGCAACGCTACCAAAGAGCGGCAAACGCGCCGCTGTAGCGGCACTTGGCAGGTGCTTTTAACCCTTTTTCGGTTGTTAGCGGGGGTTAAAAGCGCCGCAAAAACAACGGTAAAGTGATGCTTTACCACCAACGCCCCAGTGTGAAAGTAGCCTTATTGATGTATTAATAAATACAGAACTGCATTCATTTGTGTATTTTTATTTTTTTGTCTGGAGATCAGTTTTGAGGGGTGTAACCTTCATACAGCTTCTTCATGCGTACAGTTTCTCTGTTGGCGAACCTATTTTATATTTTACTTTCTTTTTTATGTAATGGTTTTAACTGGGTGAAGATGGTGGACTGACCCATTATTTGCTTTCTCTGTTGGCGAACCTATTTTATATTTTACTTTTCTTTTTTTATGTAATGGTTTTAACCGGGTGAAGATGATGGACCGACTGACCCATTATTTGCTTTCTCTGTTTAGGGATCTGAGAGTATCCGATGTAGCTGTATCTCCCGCTGTGGGTCATGGCTGTCCTACACCACCACCTCCCGCCTCTTCCTCCATCGGCTGCACTACGACAATAATAATTTCAGTATCAGTAAGGTGAGAAGTGTGCTGTATGTAAGAGAGATGTATAGTCCTCTCCAGAGAGTGAGAAGTCCCTATAATGTAATATTTTATTTAAAGAGGCCCGATCCAACCATAAATATTCTAACAGTCACATAATCACCTATCTATAGGCCTGTGAAATACCGTATATACTCGAGTATAAGCCGAGTTATTCAGCACATATTTTTTGCGCTGAAAATGCCCCCCTCGGCTTATACTTAAGTCACCTTTTTGCGGCTGATCTCCCGGACTTTGGGGACCGGTACCGGCTGGCCGTGGGTCCCCTGGATGACCCCAAACTTGGTACACATGTAGCCCCACTCTTCCTCTACAAGTCTGCAAAGTATGCTGACCAGGGGACCTACGGCCGGGGAGCACCGATTTTTCAAACCCGGGCACTCCTTCCATAGACTCCCATGTTAAACGGTAATTTTGGGGGCCTGGACCCGGAACTTGGCACACATGTAGCCCCATTTCTCCTCTATAAGTCTAAAAAGTTTGTTGTCTGGAGGACCTACGGCTGGGCTGGGGAGCACCGATTTTTTTTTTTTTTTTCAAAGCCAGGCACCCCTTCCATAGACTCCCATGTTAAACGTCAATATAGTCATGGGCACAGTGAGGCATGCACATGGGCACAGTGAGGCATGAACAAAGTGAGGCATGCACATGGGCACAGTGAGGCATGGACAAAGTGAGGCATGCACATGGGCACAGTGAGGCATGGACAAAGTGAGGCATGCACATGGGCACAGTGAGGCATGCACATGGGCACAGTGAGGCATGCACATGGACACCCTAGGCCTTGATTTGATTTGATTTTAAGCTTGGTTAGGCGCCAAATACCCACTGGGGGGTGAGCGTCTAAGCGCCGCTGGTTAGGTGTTACCTAGAATCAATCCACAGTAAGAAAAAAGATGACAGAGACTAAAAAGAAAAATATCCAGTTCTTAGATAAACAAAAGAAAAAGGCCTAGGAGCTTCAAAGAATATGATAAGGAAAAAGAAACAAGGAAACATATTTCAATCAATACGTTTTCCCATTTTTTTGTGGTAAAATTAGGGGCCTCGGCTAAGGCTTATATTTGGGTCGGCTTATACTTGAGAATATACAGTAAAAATGTCTGTGTTGCTTCGGCTGACGAGTCTTATTCCATCTGTTGTGTATTTGTTGCTAAAGACAGAAATTTTATATTTTGGACACTTTTAGGGGGCCCATTTGTGTGCTGTAATAACTTTTTAATTTGGAGTAAAATTTAACAAGGATATCTATTATTTAAAAAAAAAATGTAAGCCCATCTTTAGGATAAAATGTTATCTTTGTACACACTGGTGTGTTCATCTTACCACCTTTGATAAAGTCGGATCTCTGCCAAGCCATTTAAAAAACATTCTTTTATCTCCTTTATGCAGGTTCCAAAGTTCGCCCAACCACCAACCGCAGCTCTGCATCTTAAATTTTCTCCTGACTCCAAACAGCTGTATGTGGGAGCAGAAAGAGGATGCGTTCATATTATGGACCTGTCCAAAGGCACCTGCCAGCACAGTCACACTCTACAACCACCATCAGGTAATGTGGCTGTGAAATACTAATGAAAGCCTATGTGCAGCTAAAATCGACAACAGTTATATCAGCACAAGGGACATAACTTACAACCATTTATATGTGTCCCTTGTGTTGATTCTTCTTCTGTTAGTAAAAATCTTTCTCTGTCTGTCCTGCACTCTTGTAATCTTGTGGTATGTTGAGGATTTAAGGGAGGAGTATGGCTAACACTTTTTTGACTATACTTCTCTGACATCAGTCCAGGTTTGGGAAAGTTCCTGACTTATATGGGGGAACGAGACGTTGAGATAAGCCGGGGGAACGAGACGTTTAAAATAGCCGGGGGAACGAGACGTTGAGATTAGCCGGGGGAACGAGACGTTGAGATTAGCCGGGGGAACGAGACGTTGAGATTAGCCGGGGGAACGAGACGTTGAGATTAGCCGGGGGAACGGGACGTTGAGATTAGCCGGGGGGACGAGACGTTGAGATTAGCCGGGGAGAACGAGACGTTGAGATTAGCCGGGGGAACGAGACGTTGAGATTAGCCGGGGGAACGAGACGTTGAGACTAGCCGGGGGGAACGAGACGTTGAGATTAGCCGGGGGAACGGGACGTTGAGATTAGCCGGGGGAACGGGACGTTGAGATTAGCCGGGGGGAACGAGACGTTGAGATTAGCCGGGGGGAACGAGACGTTGAGATTAGCCGGGGAGAACGGGACATTGAGATTAGCCGGGGAGAACGGGACGTTGAGATTAGCCGGGGGAACGGGACGTTGAGATTAGCCGGGGGAACGGGACGTTGAGATTAGCCGGGGGAACGGGACGTTGAGATTAGCCGGGGAGAACGGGACGTTGAGATTAGCCGGGGGAACGAGACGTTGAGATTAGCCGGGGGAACGAGACGTTGAGATTAGCCGGGGGAACGAGACGTTGAGATTAGCCAGGGGGAACGAGACGTTGAGATTAGCCGGGGGAACGGGACGTTGAGATTAGCCGGGGGAACGACACGTTGAGATTAGCCGGGGGAACGACACGTTGAGATTAGCCGGGGGAACGAGACGTTGAGATTAGCCGGGGGAACGAGACGTTGAGATTAGCCGGGGGAACGAGACGTTGAGATTAGCCGGGGGAACGGGACGTTGAGATTAGCCGGGGGAACGGGACGTTGAGATTAGCCGGGGGAACGTGACGTTGAGATTAGCCGGGGGAACGGGACGTTGAGATTAGCCGGGGGAACGAGACCGGGGGATTGAGATTAGCCGGGGGAACGAGACGTTGAGATTAGCCGGGGGAACGAGACGTTGAGATTAGCCGGGGGAACGGGACGAGACGTTGAGATTAGCCGGGGGAACGGGACGTTGAGATTAGCCGGGGGAACGAGACGTTGAGATTAGCCGGGGGAACGAGACGTTGAGATTAGCCGGGGGAACGAGACATTGAGATTAGCCGGGGAGAACGGGACGTTGAGATTAGCCGGGGGAACGAGACATTGAGATTAGCCGGGGGAACGAGACGTTGAGATTAGCCGGGGGAACGACACGTTGAGATTAGCCAGGGGGAACGAGACGTTGAGATTAGCCGGGGGAACGGGACGTTGAGATTAGCCGGGGGAACGACACGTTGAGATTAGCCGGGGGAACGACACGTTGAGATTAGCCGGGGGAACGAGACGTTGAGATTAGCCGGGGGAACGAGACGTTGAGATTAGCCGGGGGAACGAGACGTTGAGATTAGCCGGGGGAACGGGACGTTGAGATTAGCCGGGGGAACGGGACGTTGAGATTAGCCGGGGGAACGGGACGTTGAGATTAGCCGGGGGAACGGGACGTTGAGATTAGCCGGGGGAACGAGACGTTGAGATTAGCCGGGGGAACGAGACGTTGAGATTAGCCGGGGGAACGAGACATTGAGATTAGCCGGGGAGAACGGGACGTTGAGATTAGCCGGGGGAACGAGACATTGAGATTAGCCGGGGGAACGAGACGTTGAGATTAGCCGGGGGAACGAGACGTTGAGATTAGCCGGGGGAACGGGACGTTGAGATTAGCCGGGGGAACGGGACGTTGAGATTAGCCGGGGGAACGAGACGTTGAGATTAGCCGGGGGAACGAGACGTTGAGATTAGCCGGGGGAACGAGACATTGAGATTAGCCGGGGAGAACGGGACGTTGAGATTAGCCGGGGGAACGAGACATTGAGATTAGCCGGGGGAACGAGACGTTGAGATTAGCCGGGGGAACGACACGTTGAGATTAGCCGGGGGAACGAGACGTTGAGATTAGCCGGGGGAACGACACGTTGAGATGGTTCTACAGGCCGGTGAACTGGATATTAAGTTGGTACTAAAAATATTAGAAATGGTCACTAAGATGTTATTGTAGATTACAGTTTTGGATGGCAATGCATTTACCAGACACTTGCTGTTCACAGCTTCCTCACATCCTGTTCACCTTCTGACCGCCAGCTCGGATGGGTCCCTACTAGCGGTAGCCTCTTCTAATTCTCAGGTTGACATCTATAATGTGAAAGACCTAAAGGTAAGTGTGGACGGAAGTCAGAAATGTTGTATTTTGATTTTACTTAAGTATTAGAAGTGAAGATGTTCCTAATAAATTCCTTTTTTTCTGCAGTATAAGTGTTCTGTTCCCCAGTACAACTCTCCCACAACTGCAATGAGTATCCACCCATCCACCAATAACCTAGTGATCGCCTATGCAGACCAGCAGGTAGGTTTCTTCCTGAAAATATATATTCTTTGAGTTTTCTGGTTTACAGGTTTAACCACTTCAGCCCCGGACCATATTGCTCCTTTTTGCCATTCGGCACATCGCCGCTTTAACTGACAATTGAGCGGTCGTGCGCCGTGGCTCCCAAACAAAATTGGCGTCCCCACAAATAGAGCTTTCTTTTGGTGGTATTTGATCACCTCTGCGGTTTTTATTTTTTGCTCTATAAACAAAAATAGAGCGACAATTTTGAAAAAATTTAATACTTTTAACTTTTTGCAATAATAAATATCCAACAATTTTGTATTTAAAAAAAAAAAAAAAGTTTTCCTCAGTTTAGGTCGATATATATTCTTGCAATTTTTTTTTTTAAATAAACGGATATTGATTAGTTTGCGCAAAAGTTATAGCGTCTACAAAATAGGGGATAGTTTTATGGCTTTTTTTTTTTTCTTACACTAATGGCGGTGATCTGTGATTATTTATTTTTTATTTATTTTTTATTGGGACTGTGACATTATGGTGGACACATCGGACACCATTGTCATTTATACAGCGATCAGTGATATAAAAATGAACTGATTACTGTGTAAATGACACTGATATGTTTACTTATGTCGTGTACAACGTGGTCACGCTGATCTTTTTGATTTCTGTTTTTGAATGTCAAATGTCTTTTTTTTATCTTTAATAAAAATATATTGGGAAAAAAAATGACACTGGCAGGGAAGGGGTTAACCACTAGAGGGCAAGTGTGTCCTAAGAAGTGATTCTAACTGTGGGGGGGGGGGGGGGGGCTGGGCTACAAGTGACAGGACACTGATCACTGCTTCCGATGACAGGGAGCAGTTGAGCAGTAGATCACTGTCCTGTCACTAGGCAGAACGGGGAAAGGCCTTGTTTACATAGGCATCTCCCCGTTCTGCCTCTCCGTGACACGATCGCGGGCACCCAGCAGACATGGAGTCCGCGGGCACGCGTCCGCACGGCGGCAAATTCAAAGCAACGTACTGGTACGTTGCTTTGCGCAGCCATGCCATTCTGCCGACGTATATGTACAGGTGGCGGTCGGAAGTCGTTAACCTCTTGGCGCTGACTATATGCAAATATGCAGCCTCTCTGCACCGGGAGCGCACATATTTGTGTACCAAATTGCAAACATAACTGTGCCGAGAGCGTCATGTGATGGCCAATCACGGCGGTCACAGGATCATACACCCCACCCTGCCTCCTGGCATTTTAAACCTTTTAAAGGGCCACAAGGCGCCAGCACCAAAGAGTTAACTGAACAAGATGAATTTTAGAAGCTGATTGGCTGCAATGCACAGCTGCATCAAGTTTTAGTAAATCTCCCCGTTGTATCTATTGTTTTTTCACCTGTCACTTTTTTTTTTTCCTTCAAAGGTGCTGGAGTTCAGTATTTCCCAAAATAAGTACACAGACTGGGGCAGGAAAGTCCTCCAACATGGTCTTCATCGCGATTGGCTGGAGCGGGACACGCCTATCATGGGAATCGCATTTAACCCCTCAAGACCAAAGGACATCCTTATGCATGATAATTATATGTTTTGCGCCATTGACAAGTCTCTAGTAAGTGCATTTCAGTATAATCTTTAACAGGCTTTGTTTATGTGAAATGGAGCAAGAAAACAGCGTGGCATCGCTTGTTCCGACTTTAGGGGAGATTTACCCCCGACCCACGTCTAGGCAGGGATGTACAGGTACGCCAATGTGCCTGTACGTGCCATTCTGCCGACGTAAATATACATGCGGCGGTCCTTAAGTGGTTAAAGTGGTTATAAATCCTTTACAACCACTTTAACCTCCAGGTAAGCCTAGATTACGGCTCACCTGTAGGTGCAACAAATATCTCCCAGACCTGCACGGTCCAGGACAGTGATGGTGAACCTTGGCACCGCAGATGTAGTTCCAAAAGATCTGTCCTAGATCCCTGGTCTAGGACAGAGGTCTCCAAACTGTGGCCCTGGGGCCAAATGCGGCCTTTGCTTGCCTTTATCTGGCCCTTGGGGCACCATTCCATCCACTGACACCAACAATGGGGCATTAGGAGCACTATCAAAAAGGCACAATACCTTCAATTGACACCAACGATGGGGTACT
Organism: Rana kukunoris; assembly: GCA_029574335.1. NCBI lineage: Eukaryota > Metazoa > Chordata > Amphibia > Anura > Ranidae > Rana > Rana kukunoris. The sequence goes on from CM056059.1 coordinate 308,546,657, forward strand.
ATTCCTCCCACTGACACAAACGATGGGCCGCTATTCCTCCCACCAACACTAATGATGGGCCACTATTTCTCCCACTGACACCAACGATTTGGCCCGTGGCACTGATAGGCGACAATATGAAGTGTTGGGGTAACAAATGTGGGTAAAAAATGCTTTAACTTTTCCACTTGCCTATCCTCCATGCTAACCCACTGACACCAAAATAAGTTGGCAGATCAGAAGTTCTGACTTTCTAATCTGCATGCTCATTGTGGGTCAGCAATTAAAAAATATTAAGGGCTTGTTTGCTCCGGCCTGCACACTAAATCCACCATCCATCTTGGTGTGCAGGCCGATGTCCAATGTGGGCCTTGAGTTTTCTACTAAAAGTGGTGAATAATGACACCGGCATGATGTCACCTGGATGATGTGCTGGCAATCCCTCATTTTGGTGATGTGGTAGAGCCACTAGTCCATGGCCATAGACAAGAAGATGAGAGCGTCTTCTGAGGTCATGTGACTGCAAAAACGAACAAAGAAAAATGCAGGGGGGGGGGGGGGGTACCAGCAAGGAAATTATCATTGCCTTTATAGTGGTACCACTTACTGTTTTCTGGTTTATGTTCAAGGTTTTTGTTCTCTTTGCAGCCTCTTCCAGATGACAAGACCGTTCTGGTCAACCAGAGGACACTGAAGCAGCTCTCGGTCAATGCACGGATGAGCCAGGCACATGCTTTTAAAATAACCAGAAAATATCAGGTAGGACCTCCTCTAATTTACACCGATGCCATGCATGTATTTAGTATTTCAGCTCACACTGGTGAGAAGTAATACACATTGTGCTTTAGCATTCAGATCTATGGTCTAGGGGTCACTGGAGGTGGGTTGTGTTGGTGGGATCATTGGAGGCGGGTTGTGTTGGTGGGATCACTGGAGGAGGGTTGTGTTGGCGGGATCACTGGAGGAGGGTTGTGTTGGCGGGATCATTGGAGGCGGGTTGTGTTGGTGGGATCACTGGAGGAGGGTTGTGTTGGCGGGATCACTGGAGGAGGGTTGTGTTGGCGGGATCACTGGAGGAGGGTTGTGTTGGCGGGATCACTGGAGGAGGGTTGTGTTGGCGGGATCACTGGAGGAGGGTTGTGTTGGCGGGATCACTGGAGGAGGGTTGTGTTGGCGGGATCACTGGAGGAGGGTTGTGTTGGCGGGATCACTGGAGGTGAGTTGTGTTGGTGGGATCACTGGAAGTGAGTTGTGTTGGTGGGATCACTGGAGGTTGGTTGTGTTGGCGGGATCACTGGAGGAGGGTTGTTTTGGTGAGATGCCTGGAGGTGAGTTGTGTTGGGATCACTGGAGGAGGGTTGTTTTGGCGGAATCACTGGTGATGGGTTGTTTTGGTGAGATGCCTGGAGGTGAGTTGTGTTGGGATCACTGGAGGAGGGTTGTTTTGGCGGGATCACTGGTGGTGGGTTGTGTTGGTGAGATGCCTGGAGGTGAGTTGTGTTGGCGGGATCACTGGAGGAGGGTTGTGTTGGTGAGATCCCTGGAGGTGAGTTGTGTTGGCGGGATCACTGGAGGAGGGTTGTTTTGGCGGGATCACTGGAGGTGGGTTGTGTTGGTGAGATCCCTGGAACAGGGTTGTGTTGGTGGGATCACTGGAGGAGGGTTGTGTTGGTGGGATCACTGGAGGAGGGTTGTGTTGGTGGGACCACTGGAGGTAGGTTGTGTTGGTGGGATCACTGGAGGAGGGTTGTGTTGGTGGGATCACTGGAGGAGGGTTGTGTTGGTGGGATCACTGGAGGTGGGTTGTGTTGGCGAGATCCCTGGAACAGGGTTGTGTTGGTGGGATCACTGGAGGAGGGTTGTGTTGGTGGGATCACTGGAGGAGGGGTGGGATCACTGGAGGAGGGTTGTGTTGGTGGGATCACTGGAGGTGAGTTGTGTTGGTGAGATCCCTGGAGGTGAGTTGTGTTGGTGGGATCACTGGAGGTGGGTTGTGTTGGCAAGATCCCTGGAGGAGGGTTGTGTTGGTGGGATCACTGGAGGAGGGTTGTGTTGGTGGGATCACTGGAGGAGGGTTGTGTTGGCGGGATCACTGGAGGAGGGTTGTGTTGGCGGGATCACTGGAGGAGGGTTGTGTTGGCGGGATCACTGGAGGTGGGTTGTGTGGGTGGGATCACTGGAGGTGAGTTGTGTTGGTGGGATCACTGGAAGTGAGTTGTGTTGGTGGGATCACTGGAGGTGGGTTGTGTGGGTGGGATCACTGGAGGTGAGTTGTGTTGGTGGGATCACTGGAGGTGAGTTGTGTTGGTGGGATCACTGGAGGTGGGTTGTGTGGGTGGGATCACTGGAGGTGAGTTGTGTTGGTGGGATCACTGGAGGTGAGTTGTGTTAGCGGGATCACTGGAGGTTGGTTGTGTGGGTGGGATCACTGGAGGTTGGTTGTGTGGGTGGGATCACTGGAGGTGAGTTGTGGAGGTGGGTTGTGTTGGTGGGGTGGCATACTTGCCTCCACTGTGCAGTTTGTTTTTCACAGAGTGGCCCCCGATCCTCCTGTTCTGGGGTCCCACAGCGGCTCTCGCAGCTCCTCCCTGCACTAGATAACCCCCTCTGTGAAGCTCTCTCCCGAGGGGGTTACCTTGCAGGCGCGCTCCTTAGTCATACACTTGCCATCCATAGACGCCGAGTGTATGACTGACCATTTTTTCTACCAGTAAATCCCTTCTCTAGCCCACTTCCTGTTTCCTGTCTGGTCATTATCCTAGGCTTATGACATCATGCACAGCTCTCTCTCTCACTCTTGTGAGAGTTTGCCAGGAAGGGGAGGGGTTATGAGTCATAAGAAGGCCAACGAGAGCTGGAGGTGTCCCTCTGTGTAAATCCAGGAAGTGAACAGGCAGCAGCTTCAGCTGCCCACAGTTAAAATGGAGGCAACCAGACTCCGTGGAGGGAGATTTTTGCAGCATATTTGGCAAGTACATAACCACTAATAATCAGTATATATAAATGAATATGCAAAGTGGTTGGAGGGAAGCTTCAGAATAGCAAAGATGTTTTTATTACAAATTATGTGAGCAGACTGTCCGTTTTATTGTGTTTCCGGTCTCTGGACTCGTTCCATTATAACCTTATGTCTTTTTTTTTGTCGGTCGCCAGAACTGCACAGCGCATTCTGAGTCATTTGTAATAAACGTGATTCCTAATATACAGAAATGAAAATACCAATATAATAATTTCCCTTTTCCCTTCTTTCTCGGCGATGCTCCGCCCTCCTTGTGGATTGTTGGACTCCTCCCAGCCATTGCTGTTCATGGACTTGTTGGAGAACGGCGAGTTGGTTCTGGTGGAGAGAACGCTCAGTGACATTCAGGCACAGCTCCCGCCTCCCATCAAACAGAAGAAATTTGGAACATAATTTTGTTTGTTTTTTCTACAAATCGATATATTTTTGTCTTCATGGTTTATTATCACTGCAGTTACATTGTGTCAGTGACTGTGGTGCATAGTTCTATAGTGACTGTGGTGCATAGTTCCATAGTGACTGTGGTGCATAGTTCCATAGTGACTGTGGCGCATAGTTCCATAGTGACTGTGGCGCATAGTTCCATAGTGACTGTGGCGCATAGTTCCATAGTGACTGTGGCGCATAGTTCCATAGTGACTGTGGCGCATAGTTCCATAGTGACTGTGGCGCATAGTTCCATAGTGACTGTGGTGCATAGTTCCATAGTGACTGTGGTGCATAGTTCCATAGTGACTGTGGTGCATAGTTCCATAGTGACTGTGGCGCATAGTTCCATAGTGACTGTGGCGCATAGTTCCATAGTGACTGTGGCGCATAGTTCCATAGTGACTGTGGTGCATAGTTCCATAGTGACTGTGGTGCATAGTTCCATAGTGACTGTGGTGCATAGTTCCATAGTGACTGTGGTGCATAGTTCCATAGTGACTGTGGCCCATAGTGACTGTGGCGCATAGTTCCATAGTGACTGTGGCGCATAGTTCCATAGTGACTGTGGCGCATAGTTCCATAGTGACTGTGGTGCATAGTTCCATAGTGACTGTGGTGCATAGTTCCTATCAGGACTCCTGTGGTATAAAAGGCTTTATGTGGACCTCGCCTGTCTAAAGAAGAAAACGCTGACACATGAATGGACAGAGAATCGAACGTCGCTTGTTTATTTTTTTTTTATAAAATGACAAATCCGACTTCTAGTGGATCCAACTATAAAAAAATGACTGTTGTTACTTTCCAAGTGTTCTTATTCTTTGAAAACTGAATTTCAGGCAAACGGCTAAATACACAGTTGAAAAAAAAAACATATTTCTGTGAACTGGTTTATCTGCAAAAAGATTTAATTCTGTTCAGCCAATCACGTGATCCAAATGCAGACAGCATAGCCAGGTCTGTGACCTCCATTGCGGCTAAGCACCTCCTGATTGGACAGTGAAGGAGAAGCAGAAGGCTCATGAAGCCATCACTGTGCCTGACTCCTCCTATAAGAAGGTTCACCATATTACTGTATATACTCGAGTATAAGCCAAGTTTTTTAGCACATTTTTTTGTGCTGAATGTGCCCCCCTCGGCTTATACTCGAGTCACCTTTTTGCACCTGATCTCCTGGACTTTGGGGACCCTGTACCGGCTGGCCGTAGGTCTCCTGGACCCCAAACATGTAGCCCCACTCTTCCTCTAGAAGTGTGCAAAGTTTGTTGTCCGGGGGACCTACGGCTGGGGAGCACCAATTTTTCAAGGCAGGGCACCCCTTCCATAGACTCCCATGTTAAATGGTCATTTCTCTAGTGATTTTGGGGACCCAGTACTGGTCGGTCACAGGTCCCTTAGACCCGGAAATTGGCACACATGTAGCCCCATTTCTTCTCTACGAGTGTGCGAAGTTTGTTGTCTGGGGGACCTACGGCTGGGGAGTACCGATTTTTTTAAACCCAGGCACCTCTTCAATAGACTCCCATGTTAAATGTCAGTCTAGTCATGGGCACAGTGAGGCATGCAGATGGGCACCCTAGGTTTATACGTTTTCCCATTTTTTTTTGTGGTAAAATTAGGTGCTTCGGCTTATATTCGAGTATATACGGTACATTGAATACATAAGGCAAAGCAGTAGAGCAGGGGCAGGCAGCCTTGGCACTCCAGCTGTGATGAAACTACAAATCCCATCATGCCTCTGCCTCTAGGAGTCATGCCTGATATTGTCCGGGTCTTGCAATGTCTCATGGGACTTGTACTTTCAAAACAGCTAGAGGGCCGAGGTTGCCAACCCCTGCACTAGAGACTTGGTTAGTTCAGCGTGAGACCCCCCTCCCAGCGTGTGACCCCCCCGCCCTCCCAGCGTGTGACCCCCCCGCCCTCCCAGCGTGTGACCCCCCCCTCCCCTTTACCAGCGTGTGACCCCCCCTCTCCCAGTGTGTGACCCTCTCCCAGCGTGTGACCCCCCCCCCTCTCCCAGCGTGCGACCCCCCCCCCTCTCCCAGCGTGCGACCCCCCCCCCTCTCCCAGCGTGCGACCCCCCCCTCTCCCAGCGTGCGACCCCCCCCTCTCCCAGCGTGCGACCCCCCCCCTCTCCCAGCGTGCGACCCCCCCCCCTCTCCCAGCGTGCGACCCCCCCCCTCTCCCAGCGTGCGACCCCCCCCCCCTCTCCCAGCGTGTGACCCCCCCCTCTCTCAGCAAGTGACCCCCCCCTCTCTCAGCGTGTGACCCCCCCCCCCTCTAGTGTGTGACCTCCTCCCTCTCTCAGCACGTGACCCCCCTCTCCCAGTGCGTGACCCCTCTGCCAGCGTGTGACCTCCCTCTCCCAGCGTGTGACCTCCCTCTCCCAGCGTGTGACCTCCCTCTCCCAGCGTGTGACCTCCTCCCTCTCCCAGCGTGTGACCCCCCCCCCTCTAGCGTGTGACCCCCCCTCCTCTCCCAGTGTGTGACCCACCATCCCTCTCCTAGGCCTTGGACAAAGGATCACAGGAAGTCTATATTCCTATTATAATAACTTTTATGTAAATAAAGCTAGTATAAGTACCTGCAGTATATTCTTATATTTAATGGTTTTGTAGTGAAGACGTTACTGCCTGGAAGGAGTACATTGTCACTAGGGATGCACCGATACTAAGCATATGATCGAGGATCGGTACTCCGCCAAATGCTCCCGATACCGAAAAGGATACTTTGCAGTGTGATTTGCATCAATGCAAATTGAATGGGGGCAAATCGCGCTGTAAATAATCGCATGCGATTTGAACAGGAATTTGGTGCGACTTTTTTTTTGTCTGAATCGCATGTGATTTCTTCCATTGATCCTGTGTGTGTATAGAAAGGGGATCATCTAATGAGCAGTTTAAAAAAATGTTAGAAATCACAGAACATATCGGGGCTGCTGGAGGAGATGTAGAGATGGTCTGTCCCCAAGCTGACATCACTTCCGCCCTATACCCACGGGGTCCCGGAACTTCTCCAGTCCTGTGAGCGCATCTGATTTGCTGCCATCGGCATGTGGATTATTGGCAAGATATGTACCGAGAGTTCTGACATTTTTTAAACTGCCCACTAGATGGCGCTTTATTCCCTTTCTACACACACACACGTGATCGGTGGGGGAAATCGCATGTGATTTGGATAGACATCGCACTGCATTCCTGTTCAAATCACATGTGATTATCTGCTCCCCCCTGAAAGGTGCCAAATAAGACACACACCGGAGGGGGGAGGATTCCGAAAATCGAAAGTTCCATTTTTGGGTGGAACTCCGCTTTAAGTGAATTTTTTATTTTTTGTAGGCCATTTTCTTCTGTTCTACTTCTTTACAAAGGGAATATTCCCAGCTCACCCTCCAAGGCCACCATTCATACACCATCACACAAAGGGCTCTTCATTCAACTTTATGTATCATAACACAGTCCAGCAATTGGCCACAAAGCAAATTCCTGAGACAGTAGAGATGTGTCAGTGTACAGAACCAGAATGGATATCCCCGTGTGACATTTATTACACATTTTATTGAAGGATTGGTGAGGCATAGGAGGTCAAATCAAGACACCGCATCCCATTCAATAGCACACACAAGAAGAAATGGGGAGGGTAACAAACCCTGGGACTTTGAAGGTGTCAAAATGAAAATAGATCCAAACAGATATGATAAATAAGGAACAATTTATTAATTGACATACAAAAATGGATAAAAAGAGATTCAAACAATTAAGATAAAATCCCTGAAGATGTAAACGGCTTCAATAAAGAGCCACAGCAAAACCTGTATAGTGGATGCCCAACATGTTTCGCTCTCAACAGAGCTTCATCAGGAGCGTATACAGGATATACTAAGAGATAGAAGGATAATCCATAAGGAGTTGAGCATTTAATAAAATACTTATTTTTCTTGTACAGATTTTATTGCACAAATATACACAATATTAATTCTTTGTGGGGTTTGTCTTTCACAAAGACTATTGCACGTTCTTGCTCCTATGAATGGTGCTTCCTTCTGTCCGATATTTATAGTGATGATAGACGAGGTGTCTGTTGTTGAGATTGGGAGATTAAATGGTTCCAGGTTGAGATGAATTAGGACCTGCTGAGTAAGATCGGGGTGTGATGACCATCCAGCTTCGGAAATAGCAGGAGATTGTAGAAGAAGACACCCACCCGACCCCAATGAAAGAAACACGATGAGTGAGAAAACTTTCTCTTCCCTGGATAGAAGTAGCACTCGTCCTTCCTCCATTCATACAGTGTGATTATTCTAAATTCTACTTAATGTTGTCAGACTATAGGAATGCATTGATTTGTTGGGTGTCAGGCCTCAGCAGAAGTGAAGTGGTAGCAGTAGTCATAATTCGTAGGCCGTGGTGGAATTGGTGGAGGATGTTCTGGGATTTGAATATTCTCCAAGTCCAGTAACCTGAGTTTCAGTTCAGTATTGAGCAGTAGGTCCAGATCGGTGCGGCACCGTTCACTGGGCATTTCTTTCCCCAGCAGAGCATAAAGCCCATCAAGCCACATACAGAACTGTACAAAGATAAGAAACAATTGGGTCATCCATCATTTAGCTATATGGAGGCCCCCCACCCTCACACTTCTCCCCCACAGAGTCCCAACTCTTGTCAGCACCCCACTCCTATAGAGGTGTCCCTCCATCTCCACCCTACTGCTCCCCTACAGAGTCCCAACTCTCATCAGCACCCCACTCCTATAGAGGTGTGCCTCCATCTCCACCCTACTTCTCCCCTACAGAGTCCCAACTCTCATCAGCACCCCACTCCTATAGAGGTGTCCCTCCATCTCCACCCTACTTCTCCCCTACAGAGTCCCAACTCCTGTCAGCGCCCCACTCCTATAGAGGTGTCCCTCCATCTCCACCCTACTTCTCCCCTACAGAGTCCCACCTCTTGTCAGCACCGCACTCCTATAGAGGTGTCCCTCCATCTCCACCCTACTTCTCCCCTACAGAGTCCCACCTCTTGTCAGCACCGCACTCCTATAGACGTGTCCCTCCATCTCCACCCTACTTTTCACCTACAGAGTCCCAACTCTTGTCAGCACCCCACTCCTATAGAGGTGTGCCTCCATCTCTACCCTACTTCTCCCCTACAGAGTCCCAACTCTTGTCAGCGCCCCACTCCTATAGAGGTGTGCATCCATCTCCACCCTACTTCTCCCCTACAGAGTCCCAACGCTTGGCAGCACCCCACTCCTATAGAGGTGTCCCTCCATCTCCACCCTACTTTTCACCTACAGAGTCCCAACTCTTGTCAGCACCCCACTCCTATAGAGGTGTGCATCCATCTCCACCCTACTTCTCCCCTGCAGATTCAATGCCCCACGCCTTCCTTTAGAAGTTCACCCCAATCACCCCCTCAGCTTCACATTTCCCTTAAAAGGCCTGCCTCTGTCCTTGCCCCGCTCCTATAGAGGTGTGCCTCCATCTCCACCCTACTTCTCCCCTGCAAAGGTCCCCCTCAGTCAATTCCCCAAGCCCCCCCCCCCCCCGGCTTGACATCTCCCTTACAAAGGCCTGCCTGCACAAAGGTGCTCCACTCCTCCATTCCCACCCCTCGCCTACCGAGGTCAGCCTCAATGGAGGAGATGTAAGAGACTAACCTCTGTGGAGGAGGGGTGCCATGAGGACAGAGGCTGGGTCTCTGTCCCCACCTCTCATCTCCCCGAAAGAAGTCGGCCTCCATCCCTGTTTTGGATCTCCCATACTAAGAACAGCCTCCATTCCCACCTTCCTCTACAAAGGTCAGACTCTATTCCATCAAAGCATTTCCACTACGGAGTATAGTCTCTGTCCCCACCCACATCTCCCAAATAGAGGTCAGCCTCTCCCTGCCCCCCACACCCGCTTTGTCAACCTTATCTCTCCAGTACGCAATGTCTGTTCATTCTTACATCATTAGATGAGGGAGCGATGAAATTCAAACAACTGTCCACGTCATAACAGATGGAGAAGGCTTGGTCCATGAGATCCTACAAGACAAGGCAAAGTTTACACAATGCAGTACCTTCAGTTGTACTCGTTTTACTCAGAAAAAAGCAAAACTGCATCTACTGGGAAATCCACCCACTGCCTCCACCAACATCTCCTTCAGCAGTATACCATTTCTCTTTTCACTCAAACTTCACTGGCTACATACTTTTTAATGACAAAATACGACGTATGACAGAGATACAACTAGCATTTCTGTGAGATCAGCAATGATGGACATGGGCGTCCGCTCCATAGGGCAAGGGGGGTCATTTGCCCCCCCCCCTGGAATCGCCAGGGAGAGCCAGGAGCAGGGCCACTTTAAGCGGTGACTGCAGCACTCCCCTCCTGTCCTCCGGCACTCGTATCGTATGTCATAGAGCTGGGTCTGTGTACAAGGTCCCGCCCCCCTAGTTCGGCTCGTCTGATGGTCTTCTAGTGTTCCACCTATCACACGATCCGAACTAGGGGGGCGGGACCTTGCACACAGACCCAGCTCTGTGACATATGATACGAGCGCCAGAGGACAGAGGGAGGGGATGCCTCTTCTGGGATCAAATCCATTTGTCCCTCATTTCAAAAGGTTCCTCTTTTAGACCTGAAATAAATATACTGTCAATATAGTGTAGTGTTTGAGTCAGGGGGGAGGGGGGGGGGGGGTGCTGTGTAATGTAAAGGGGTCCAGTGATGCAGGGTGCTGGATTAAAAAAAAAAACTGGACTGGAGTTGAAAAAAAAAGCTTGGAAAATCCAGTCCGCCTTTTTTTCTAACCTCAGTCCAGTTTTTTTTTTTTTAATCCAATCCGTTTTTTGTTTTTTCTTTATTCCAGTCCGTTTTTTTTTCAACTCTAGTCCAGTTTTTTTTTTCAACTCCAGTCCAGTTTTAAAAAAAAAAAAAAACGGACTGGATTAAAAAAAAAACTGGACTGGAGCTGGGAAAAAACCCCAGACTGGATTAAAAAAAAACTGGACTGCAGTTTTAAAAAAAAAACCCGGACTGGATTTAAAAAAAAATTGGACTGGAGTTTAAAAAAAAAAACTGGAATAGATTAAAACAAAACTGGACTGGCAAACCCACTAGGATGCTGACAGCATGCAGCACTGCAGCCAATCACAGACACTGAGATCTTTGCAGTTGTGGATCGGGAAATGACTCGGTGTCTGTTATTGGCGATGTGCGCTGTCAGCTTCCCAACAGGCTTTGGAACACGCCCCAGCAACACGCCCAGCTTATCAGTGAGAGGCGTTCAGGCATTAGAATATATATATATATGTTTTTAAAGCAAGCTCATCTTACCATGTGCAGAGCTTGGGGGGCCACAAAAGGGCACTGATATAAACATGTGCTACTTTTCAACTCCAGTCCAGTTTTTTTTTTAAATCCAGTCTGAGGGTTTTTTTTAAATCCAGTCTGAGTTTTTTTTCCAACTCCAGACCAGATTTTTTTTTTTAATCCAGTCCGGGTTTTTTTTTCAACTCCAGTCCACTTTTTTTGAAAATCCAGTCCGGGTTTTTTTTTCAACTCCAGTCCACTTTTTTTGAAAATCCAGTCCGGGTTTTTTTTCTAACTCCAGTCCATTTTTTTTGGAAATCCAGTCCGGGTTTTTTTTCCAACTCCAGTCCAGTTTTTTTTGAAAATCCAGTCCGGGTTTTTTTTCTAACTCCAGTCCATTTTTTTTTGGAAATCCAGTCCGGGTTTTTTTTCCAACTCCAGTCCAGTTTTTTTTTGAAAATCCAGTCCGGGTTTTTTTTTCCAAAAAACCCGGACTGGATTTTCAAAAAAACTGGACTGGAGTTTAAAAAAAAAACCCGGACTGGATTTTCAAAAAAACTGGACTGGAGTTGGGGAAAAAAAACCCGGCCTGGATTTTAAAACAAATGGACTGGAGTTTTAAAAAAAAAACCCGGACTGGATTTTCAAAAAAACTGGACTGGAGTTTTAAAAAAAAAACCCGGACTGGATTTTCAAAAAAAACTGGACTGGAGTTGGAAAAAAACCCGGACTGGATTTTCAAAAAACCTGGCCTGGAGTTTTAAAAAAAAACCCGGACTGGATTTTCAAGAAAAATGGACTGGAGTTGAAAAAAAAGCTTGGAAAATCCAGTCCACCTTTTTTCCTAACCTCAGTCCAGTTTTTTTTTTTTAATCCAATCCGTTTTTTTTTTTCTTTAATCCAGTCCGTTTTTTTTTTCAACTCTAGTCCAGTTTTTGTTTTTCAACTCCAGTCCAGTTTATAAAATAAAACGGAATGGATTAAAAAAAAAAACTGGACTGGAGCTGGGAAAAAACCCCAGACTGGATTAAAAAAAAACTGGACTGAATTTTAAAAAAAAAACCCGGACTGGATTTAAAAAAAAAATGGACTGGAGTTTAAAAAAAAAACTGGAATAGAGTAAAACAAAACTGGACTGGCAAACCCACTAGGATGCTGACAGCATGCAGCACTGCAGCCAATCACAGACACTGAGATCTTTGCAGTTGTGGATCGGGAAATGACTCGGTGTCTGTTATTGGCGATGTGCGCTGTCAGCTTCCCAACAGGCTTTGGAACACGCCCCAGCAACACGCCCAGCTTATCAGTGAGAGGCGTTCAGGCATTAGAATATATATATATATGTTTTTAAAGCAAGCTCATCTTACCATGTGCAGAGCTTGGGGGGCCACAAAAGGGCACTGATATAAACATGTGCTACTTTTCAACTCCAGTCCAGTTTTTTTTTTAAATCCAGTCTGAGGGTTTTTTTTAAATCCAGTCTGAGTTTTTTTTCCAACTCCAGACCAGATTTTTTTTTTAATCCAGTCCGGGTTTTTTTTTCAACTCCAGTCCACTTTTTTTGAAAATCCAGTCCGGGTTTTTTTTTCAACTCCAGTCCACTTTTTTTGAAAATCCAGTCTGGGTTTTTTTTCTAACTCCAGTCCATTTTTTTTGGAAATCCAGTCCGGGTTTTTTTTCCAACTCCAGTCCAGTTTTTTTTGAAAATCCAGTCCGGGTTTTTTTTCTAACTCCAGTCCATTTTTTTTGGAAATCCAGTCCGGGTTTTTTTTCCAACTCCAGTCCAGTTTTTTTTGAAAATCCAGTCCGGGTTTTTTTTTTTTCCAAAAAACCCGGACTGGATTTTCAAAAAAAACTGGACTGGAGTTTAAAAAAAAAACCCGGACTGGATTTTCAAAAAAACTGGACTGGAGTTGGGGAAAAAAAACCCGGACTGGATTTTAAAAAAAATGGACTGGAGTTTTTAAAAAAAAAAACCCGGACTGGATTTTCAAAAAAACTGGACTGGAGTTTTAAAAAAAAAACCCGGACTGGATTTTCAAAAAAACTGGACTGGAGTTGGAAAAAAACCCGGACTGGATTTTCAAAAAACCTGGCCTGGAGTTTTAAAAAAAAACCCGGACTGGATTTTCAAAAAAACTGGACTGGAGTTGAAAAAAAGCTTGGAAAATCCAGTCCACCTGTTTTCCTAACCTCAGTCCAGTTTTTTTTTTTCCAATCCGTTTTTTTTTTCTTTAATCCAGTCCGTTTTTTTTTTCAACTCTAGTCCAGTTTTTTTTTTTCAACTCCAGTCCAGTTTATAAAATAAAACGGAATGGATTAAAAAAAAAAACTGGACTGGAGCTGGGAAAAAACCCCAGACTGGATTAAAAAAAAACTGGACTGAAGTTTAAAAAAAAACCCCGGACTGGATTTAAAAAAAAATTGGAATAGATTAAAACAAAACTGGACTGGCAAACCCACTAGGATGCTGACAGCATGCAGCACTGCAGCCAATCACAGACACTGAGATCTTTGCAGTTGTGGATCGGGAAATGACTCGGTGTCTGTTATTGGCGATGTGCGCTGTCAGCTTCCCAACAGGCTTTGGAACACGCCCCAGCAACACGCCCAGCTTATCAGTGAGAGGTGTTCAGGCATTAGAATATATATATATGTTTTTAAAGCAAGCTCATCTTACCATGTGCAGAGCTTGGGGGGCCACAAAAGGGCACTGATATAAACATGTGCTACTTTTCAACTCCAGTCCAGTTTTTTTTTTAAATCCAGTCTGAGGTTTTTTTTTAAAATCCAGTCTGAGTTTTTTTTCCAACTCCAGACCAGATTTTTTTTTTAATCCAGAGTGTTTTTTTTCAACTCCAGTCCAGTTTTTTTTAATCCGGACTGGATTTTTTTAAAAACTGGGCTGGATTAAAAAAAAAGCTTGGATTGGATTAAAAAAAAAGCTTGGACTGGATTTAAAAAAAATTGGACTGGAGTTGCAAAAAAAAGCTTGGATTGGATTTAAAAAACTGGCCTGGAGTTGAAAAAAAACCCGGACTGTAACCTCTAGCAACCAATCAATGAGTGGTAATAATGGGTGTCCGCTCCATAGGGCAAAGGGGGTCGTTTGCCCTCCCTGGAATTGCCAGGGAGAGCCAGGAGCAGGGCCGAACTGGCCCTGGGGCCACATTAAGCAGTGACTACAGCGCTCCCCTCCTTCTGTCCTCCGGCGCTCGTATCGTATGTCATAGAGCTGGGTCTGTGTGCAAGGTCTCACCCCCTATTTCGGCTCGTCTGATAGTCTTCTAGTGTTCCACCTATCACACGAGCCGAACTAGGGGGGCGGGACCTTGCACACAGACCCAGCTCCGTGATATATGATATTTGATATTTTTTACCAGGCCTGTGCTTTGTTTGTTCCAACATCTGTTGCCACAGGTAACACTAGACTGTTTTCTGATGTGTTTTTAGCAAGTCTGGAAACGCAGAGCAAACACAACACAGAGTTGTAGCCTACGGCAATGTTTCTAGTTGTCCCTTATTTAGAGTGCCTGTCCCTCTTCTGGAATCAAATCCATTTGTCCCTCATTCCAAAAGGTTCCTCTTTTAGACCTGAAATAAATATACTGTCAATATAGTGTAGTGTTTCAGTCAAGGGGGGGGGGGGGTGCTGTGTAATGTAAAGGGGTCCAGAGGTGCAGGGTGCTGTGTAATGTAAAGGGGTCCAGAGGTGCAGTTGTGGAGAGGGGGGTACAGTGGGGTGCAGTTGTGGAGAGGGGGCACAGTGGGGTGTTTTTACATTTTAACGTGGGGGGGACACTTTTAACCCCCGCTAGCGGTCGAAGAAAGGGTAAAATGTGACTGTGTATCGCTGCTGGCAGGAACTGTACCCCAACATTTTGAGATGGGAATGAGGGCACCTACCAGCAAATATATGTAGGCATAAAACACGCCCCTGCCACGCCCCCTTAAAGGAGAATTAACCCCCAAAAAAGGTTAATTAAATTCACAAGGGCTTTTTTTATCACTGCTATTCCTTTATAATGTACATATGCAGCAATTTAGTGTAGAAAAAAAATGGCAAAATGCTGAGCAGATTTATCAATGAAAACCATACAACATTTCATAGATCCAGAGAACTCGCCTTATTCTGCTTCCCTGAACCTTTCTCCTTTATGTGAGGACAATCCTTTCCCGTCAGAATATATTTTATATCTGCAACTGCAACTAAAAAGAAAAAAAAGGCATCTGTTACCAATTCAGTATACAACCCCCCCTCCCCCCCCCCACACACACACACCCCAATAATCTATCATCTCTTCATTATACAATTCCCCCCAATTCCACCGGCTACAATAATCTGTCACCTCCTCACTATACAGTCCCCCCCCCCCATTTCCCACCCGCAACAATAATCTGTCTGTCACCTTCTCAGTATACAGTCCCCCCCACACACCCCAATAATCTGTCACCTCCTCAGTAAACAGCCCCCCCCCCATTCCCACCCGCAACAATAATCTGTCACCTCCTCAGTATACAATCTCCCCACACACCCCAATAATCTGTCACCTCCTCAATATACAATCTCCCCACACACCCCAATAATCTGTCACCTCTTCAGTAAACAGCCCCCCCATTCCCACCCACAACAATAATCTGTCACCTCCTCAGTATACAATCTCCCCACACACCCCAATAATCTGTCACCTCCTCAGTATACAATCTCCCCACACACCCCAATAATCTGTCACCTCTTCAGTAAACAGCCCCCCCATTCCCACCCACAACAATAATCTGTCACCGCCTCAGTATACAATCTCCCCACACACCCCAATAATCTGTCACCTCATCAGTTTACAATCTCCCCACACACCCCAATAATCTGTCACCTCATCAGTATACAATCTCCCCACACACCCCAATAATCTGTCACCTCCTCAGTATACAATCTCCCCACACACCCCAATTATCTGCCACCTCCTCAGTATACCAGTATACCATTACTTCTGCATGCTTCGATCTCTGCCTGATCCCGGATGTCTCTATCCTTCATGGGGTGACCCTGGTAATGTGATATCATTTTGCAGCAAAGTAGCTTGGGGGGCCACTAAGGTTGCCAGCCCTTAATAACCAAGTTTTCGCCTATACCCCATGTCACCCATCATACTTATAGTGGAAATAAACTCACTTTTTGATTCAAGCAATTCGATTGGAGGGTTATCGATGTTGTCCTCGAAGTCCCCGTAGTGCAGCACTTTGTGGTTTGGGGACAGGCGGCAGAACCAGAGTTTATCTAGAATAAGGGAAAGATTTGCTAATCCAGGAGTATTACACATCTTCACAATGAATAAATCAATGGGGAATAAGACAGACGTCATAAACTAAACCAGCGTTTTATCACCCCAGGCACTGTGTAAACATTGGAATTAGTGGGACATTAAAAGATTGTCACCAAGCTATCCATATCCTTAGGGGTTCAACCGTATACTTTGCTTGGATAAGATTACGTATGTTGGTTTGTTCTAGGGGTTACTTTAGTTTATGGTTAATAATTAGTATGAAGAGTTGACTTTTTTTCTAGTTTTGAGTAGGGAATATTTAAAGAGTATGTTACCCTAATATAATATTTAATATTCCTGATATGTGCCTGTTTGTAACATGTACTTGTAATAAAAAGGTATCCAGTTCTCTTTTGTATTGCTTCTTTTGTGTGAAATACCTGGTCATCCTACCACCACCCCATTTGTTTTCCAAATTTAAACTGACCATGTTAGGCAAATAAGCGTGGTCAGTTTTCTGGCAGTGCCAATATTTACCCTGCCTCCGTCGACTGCTGACCTTCCTGAACTTGGTGCCCTCACACAGGAAGTGGAGTCTCTGCTGTGTGATCAGGTTCAGGAGTTCTGGTTGAAGCTGCTCTCTTAGTTCCCTAAATAAAAGACAAAAAGTTGAGATTTATCAATCTGCCGCTGGCTGCTATTATTTTCTCTGTCTGGTTCACAAGCTTCTGCAAAGCACGTAGAAAGGTCTCAGCAATCTTCCAGCATGGCTTTTTTAGTGTTAAAGGAAAACACCAGTGCAATATGGGGATGGAGTGGCGACTGTCATTATCAACAAGCAGCTAGCAGGCTTCAACAAGCTTCAAGTAGTACCAGACAGTCAGGATGTTTGATGTTCACCTAAAGATGGGTGGTCCTTAATGTTGTAGGGAGCAGTGCTGCATACCTCCCAACCAGGGCTGATCCTAGACAGGTGCGTGGGGTGCAATGCATCTAGGCGCCACTGAAGTGGGGGCACTGTAGTGCCAGAGTGCTCTCCTCCTCTCTCCTCCCCTTGTCTGTTTCCAGAGACGGCTCTCTCCGCTGGTCACTGCCACTGTGTTTCCTGCACAAGCCCATCCCCCCACCCCCCTCCTGTCAGAGGAGGAGAGCGAAGCAGCGGCTGTCTCTGTGTGGAGAAAGACCAGCCGTGCAGTGACACTGTTGGGGGGGGCAGTCCGTGCCTGCTGTGTTCTCCTTGTCTGTGTTAGGCCGCGTACACAAAAGGAGACATGTCCGATGAAAACGGTCCGCGGACAGGGTTCATCGGACATGTCTCCTGGGATATTTTGGTCTGATGTGTGTACACACCATCAGACCAAAATCCTCGTGGACAGACAACGCGGTGACGTGGCGGTGACGTTGACGCCGCGACGTGCACAAACAAGGAAGTAAAATGCTTCCACGCATGCGTCGAATCAATTTGACGCATGCGGGGGATTTCGGTCCGCTGGTTAGGCGTACTAACCAGCTGACATGTCCGACGGACAGGTTTCCAACGGACAAGTTTCTAAGCATGCTTAGAAACTTTTTTCCGCTGGAAACCTGTCCGCTAGGCCGTACACACGATCGGACATGTCCGCGGAAACTGGTCCGCAGACCAGTTTCAGCGGACATGTTCGATCGTGTGTACGCGGCCTTTGGGGAGCATCTCTGTGTTTGAGTCGTTGCCATAGAAACATTTGTAAAGGGGAGGAGTTAGTAAGATGGCCACGCTCACGTAGGGGCGCCAGAAATATTTCTGAACCCAGGCGTCTGTGACCCTAGGATCAGCCCTGCTCCCAACTTTTTGAGACGGGAATGAGGGACACCTATCATCAAAAGTATGCAGGCATAGGACACACCCCTTGCCACACCCCTTAAAGGAGAATTGTCACAGTACATGCCAATCACCATGTCCCGGTCGATGATTGACCGCTGGTACCTGGTGATCTGCTCTCAGCTTCCCCAAACATAGCTTTCTGAATGTAAACAACATGGAGCTGTGTTCAGTGACAGTCCCGCTCATTGCCACCATTACTAGTATAAAAATCAATCAATATACACTTATTGGGAATTTTTTTTTTTTTTACCAAAGACATGTAGCAGAATACATTTTGGCCAAAATGTATTAAAGATTTGATAGATAAATAAATAAATATATATATATATATATATATATATATATATATATATATATATATATATATATATATATATATATATATATATAGGATATATATATAGGATTGTATAGCAGAAAGTAATTTAAGTTTTTTGCTAAATTGACAAAATAAAAAAAACCAGAGGTGATCAAATGCCACAAAAAGAAAGCTCTATTTGTGTGGAAAAAATCATATAAATTGCATTTGGGTAGAGCAATATATGACCGCGCAAGTACCAATTAAAATAGTGCAGTGCTAAATAGCAAAATTTGGACTGGTCATGAAGAGAGTAAAACCTTTCCAGAGCTGAAGTGGTTAATCTCGTGTGCATAGAGCCTAAGCTGAATTCTGGATCTACGTTTGACCCCCCCAAACTGGAGCTGAATATCAGCCTGAATGGTGCTGTTTAAAGCTTGCTGTACATACTTGTCTTTTACAAGCTGAAGCCTTATAAATAAACAGACATCTCCTTATCTATGACCTATAGACCTCAATCTGACTCATCAATACACCTCCAATGTGTAATGTTTGAGCACAGGCTTAAACTGAACCTGACCTGAAATTGTGCTGCACCATGTGGTTATGGCGTTCCTGTGTTGGTCTTCAAATATTGGATACCAGACCCTAGGGGTTCAGGAGGCAAGATTAAAAGAAACCTCTCCTGAGCTTGGACAAAAGTAGAAGTAGAAGCCACAGTCTGGGTCTAGAATCCAAGAGCCCCCCATCAGAAATCAGTTTAAATACTAAAACAGTGGTTCTTAACCTGGGGGTCTGGACCCCCTTGGGGATCGAATGACGATTTGCCAGGGGTCACCAAATCCTGGTCTTTTCCTGAAGCCTGCACCGCTCTCTCAGCCTTTTTGTGGCCGCCCAGCAGGGCTGTCCCTGGAGCATGTGGCCACCCAGCTGGGCTGTTACTGGAGCCCGCTGCCGTGCCCACTCAACATCTTTGCATTCGCCCAGTTCATGGCATGGCTGAGGGGCAGGGACTAGAGGTCAGCTTATGTGAAGTGGGAGGGGCTGGAGGAGACCCTATCTCCTGATTTTGGCATAGGTGTCACTACTATGAGGCCTTGTACACACGAGTGAATGTATCCGCTGTAAACAGTCCCCGGACCGTTTACAGCGCATATTTACGCCGGGATGTTTTGATCAGATGGCTGTACACACCATCGGATCAAATTCCCCGCCAGCGGACAGCGCGGTGACGTTGATACCGCCACGTCACCGCACCAGGAAGTAAACACTTCCGCGCGCGATTGCGTCGGATCCATTCACAGGATACGACGCATGTGCGGGCAGATATATCCGCTGGTTAGCCGTACTAACCGGCGGACATATCCGACGGGCAGCTATCCGGCGGAAATATTTCAAAGCATGCTTTGAAATTTTTCCGCCGGAGGAATCCGGCCAAAACGGTCCGTTTGCCCCTACACACGAGCGGATTTTTCGGCTGAAATGGTCCGTCGGACCATGTTCAGCGGAAAAATTCCCTCGTGTGTACAAGGCCTGAGACACCACAAAGAATAGAATATATCCAACAGTATACAACGCGACAAATCAGGAGGCTAAGTCAAAGGGGGTGTCTATCCTGATAGCAGGGAGAATTAAATGGACATATGTAGACGCTTTGAGCGACCCGAGAGGAAGATACATATTTGTGATACATATTTGTGAAAGGTAGGATAGGGGAAGTGGGGGGTAACATTTGCCACGGTATATGTACCAAACGAACAACAGGATATCTTCCTAGGTAAAACGATTACGCGTCTGCAAGATTTTACAGAAGGTCATCTGATTTTGGGAGGGGATCTGAATATCCCGCTAGTTCCCAAAGAGGATACATCATCCGGAAAGTCTTCTATTCCGCATGGTGTGAAAAACCATACCACTCAAACTCTGCATAAAAATCAGTTGATCGATATATGGAGGCTGCTACATAATAAAGAAAAAGGTTATACGTTCTATTCTGTCCCACATAAAATATACTCTCGTATAGACCTTTTTTTAATCCCACACGCCCAACTGCACTCAGTACGATCGGCCAAAATAGGACATACTACATGGTCGGATCACGCACCGATCTTCCTGGAATATGAGATACAAGATCTAAGACAGACCAGACCAAACCAATGGAGACTAAATGAAAGCTTGTTGCAGGATAAAGAGGTCCTAAAGGATGTAATCAAAGAGCTGGAGTTTTACTTTAGCACTAACGACACCCCAGAATGTGATCCAGGCGTCGTCTGGGAAGCACATAAGGCTGTTATCAGAGGAGTGTTAATTAAGCATGGATCTAGAATAAAAAGGAAACGCACAGAAAAATTTAAAAGGTTATTGGAAGAACTAGCCATCCTAGAGAGGAGACATAAGCAAACAAGATTAACTATAGTTGAAGAAGAGATGGTTAGGAAGAGAACGGAAATTACAGATCTTCTGTACTATAAAGCCAAAGCAGCAATACAGAGATGCAAAAAGTTTGCATATGAGTCAGGTGATAAGTGCGGGAAAAGACTTGCTATATTATTAAGAGAACAGAAGATGAGCAATTATATTCCACAGATTAAGTCACCAAAGAAACCAAAGGTCACTAAGCCAAATGATATAGCAAAAGAGTTTCAAGAATATTACTGCTCCCTTTATAATATACAGAGTAAACACCCGACTCTAGATCAGATTGACCGGTACCTGAAGGAATCAGATATTCCAAGACTATCAGATTTAGATAAAGACAGCTTAGATGCCCCTATAGCTGAAGAGGAACTAAAAATGGCAGTAAGCTCAATTAAAATGGGGAATGCTCCGGGACCAGATGGCTACACGGGTCAATATTATAAAATTCTGTTCCCCTCGTTATCGAAATACACGACTAAACTATTTAACGCGTTGGGGACAGCGGCTAACCTAATGAAAGAATCTTTATTAGCCTACATTTCGGTTATACCAAAAGAGGGGAAAGATCTGGAATTATGCGGAAGCAACCGGCCGATTTCTTTGTTAAACTTAGACGTGAAGATATTCGCCAAGGTCCTGGCAAACAGGATACAACAGCATATCCCAGATCTGATACATCTGGATCAAGTGGGATTTGTCCCTACACGGGAGGCACGTGACAATACGATTAAAGCCATCAACCTGGTGCAGATAGCAAACACAACTCAGACGCAATGTGTGTTCCTAAACACAGACGCAGAGAAGGCCTTTGACAGGGTGAATTGGAGTTTTATGCAGGCAGTCTTACAACATGGAGGCTTTGGAAATAAAATAATAAAATGGATATTCTCCATGTATTCAGGGCTAACGGCCCAGGTAAGGGCTAACGGAATATTATCAGAGCCCCTACAGATATCGAACGGAACCAGACAGGGCTGCCCCCTGTCTCCACTCCTCTTCGCCCTGTCATTAGAGCCATTTCTGTGTACTCTGCGTCGGAACCGAGACAACTCAGGAATACAAATAGGGAAGAACCACTGCAAAATTACAGCATATGCAGACGATATGTTGTTTACCCTCACTAATCCGTTGATCTCAATTCCGAATCTGATGAAGGAATTTGAGAAATATGGATTTCTTTCGAATTTAAGCATCAATTTCAATAAGTCAGAAGCAATGGGAGTCAATGTCCCACAAACAGCTATAACACATCTAAAGCAAACATTTAAGTTTAAATGGACAGATAGAGCATTGACATATCTCGGCATACAACTACCAGGGAAAGTGGATAAGATTTTTGATCTAAACTTTCCACCATTACTGCAAAAGGTGAAGCTATTACTTGACAAATGGAACCAAGGGTTCCATACCTGGCTGGGCCAATGCAATATTATCAAGATGAATATACTCCCGAAAATACTCTACTTACTACAAACATTACCAATACATATCCCAGTGCAGTATTTTAAACAAAGTCGGCGACACAGTGAAGCCGGAGACAGTGAGTAACATTGCCTGTGATTAAAGTTGTCATTAAAAGTCCCCACTACAGTTCTCAGATCAGCAGATGACCTTGATCAAAAGCACCTAAGTTGACTGATCAGAACTCCCCACAGCACTGCCACCAGGCATGTACTGGCCATTGGGACTACAGGGAGTTTCCCGGTGGGCTGATGGCTTAGCGAGCCGGTTTCGGTGACAGCCTGTCAAAGTAATGGCTGCGCGGCCCATTCATTTGAGCACCGCTGTACTGCCTCTAAGAGAAATAAAGTAGAACGGCTAACAGCCAGTAAATGTGGGGGGCTTGGGAGGCCATCGAGGTTGGTTGGCTGGCCGGGGAAGTGGGTTTGTCCAGCCGGTATAGGAGAGACCTGTCATCCGCACTGCCCATCACCTCACTTCGTAGTGCCCAAATCAGGTAAACTTCAGCACCGCTGCATTGCTGAAAGGCAGCCAATAGCTGTGCAGCAATGCCGGTTTCTAAAATTCCAGCCAATGAGACTGTAGCAATGTTGCTGAATGTCATTAGACCTCCCACTTTACTTGTTTTTGTGCATGTTTGCAAAATTAAAGTGGGCTGGTCTGGATGAAGTGCAGGGCCAAATTTTTGTCCCAGTCCAGCCCTGACTGCCACTGATCCCACCCCCACTAACACTGCCACTCATCCCATTCCCCCATCCCCCCACCAAGGAGTAAGAGAAGAAATAAAAATAGAGAATACATGGAAGGTAGAGGAATAGTGGGGGAGGAACAAAGAAAAAGGGAGAGACAGAATAAGAGAAAGAACAAGAGGGATGGGGGGAAAAAAACAAGAAATTAGGATACAGAGAGATAAAAAGGAAAGAAAGTAGAACAAAGAGAAAGAGTGGTACATCCTAAAATGTACCATAGGGGGTGTTAATACTGTACGAGTTGAAGGGACTCAGGGAGCGCTAAATATCTGTGGTTTAGGGGCGCAAATTACCTGTCTTGCCGTGGGAGCTGACAACCCACCCTACGAAAATATTTTTACTGTTAGGGGTCCTCAAAACTTGGGAAATTTTATCAAGGGGTCACAACACTAGGTTGAGAACCACTGTACTAAAATAAGTACTTTATGCTTGAGAGAAACAATTGTAGACCCCGTCTCCTGAATAAACACTCTAAATTCTTCTCGAATCTCTGACTTGGAACAATATGCAAATAATAGGCTCCAGACCAGAAATCACCAAAGTCAGGGGATCAGGCATGACTGACAGGCAATTAGCATTTTCAGAAGGAAATCACTAATGGCAATCTTCCTGTTCCTCTGGGCACAGGTTTTCTGTCAGTCATCACGAGGTGCCCACACTTTAGTCAGGCTCACTTTAAAGTTGGCTTTGTGGTGCATTTCTCACATCACAGGTGGGGATAGTACTTCATCTTGGATCAGCCTCTCCTCCTGACGTCTGCGAAGAATCTCGCTGTAATTCAGGGATGAAATCTTCGTCCTGAAAAAGTCCAACGTAGTTGGCGCGAGGGCAAGAGTGCGAGAAATCTGCTCCTTCACCACATGCATCACCTGGGCAAATAAGAACAACAAGCTCACACAAATGAGAAGATCAAAATTAGACTTAATGACACGAGAAGCTCATAACAAGGAGACAGGAACCTTCTCAAAGTCCTCCTGGGTGGCTCTCATCTCCTTCCATGTCTTATTCAGCACGTGAATGCAGACGGAGAATAGTTCCTGCATGAAGTGGTCTTGTGCATAGAAGAGAGCTTGGAAGCCTTGGCCTGTCTCCGAAGCTGAAATATCACAAAAATTCAATTAAGTTTTACAGATACCATTCTGAAAACTGAAGACCTGGAACAGGATACCAGCCTCATGCCATACTCAACACCTAACTCGGTCCACAAATAAATAAAGCAAAAATACGTTTGGACTTACTGAAAAATCTATTTCTTAAAATGCATTATTGCACACATAAATATATTTATATATACAGTACAGACCAAAAGTTTGGACACACATTCTCATTCCAAGAGTTGTCTTTATTTTCATGACTATGCCAAATGGAGTTGCCTGAATGCCTGAACTAAGGGCAGATGTAAGTAAATGCTACATAAATCATCTGCCCTTACTGAAGATGGCTGTGGCTAGAAATGTTAGGGGAACTATTTCTCAGCAAACTAAAGCATAGAGACATGGGTGGATGGGTGAGTTTGATTTGAATATTCAAAAATGTATTCAATAATGTTTTCAGTTTGCGCTGCTCAGATAGGCCTTGTACATACGAGTGAATTTATCCACTGTAAACGGTCCCCGGACCGTTTACAGCGCATATTTACGCCGGGATGGTTTGATCCGATGGCTGTACACACCATCGGATCAAATTCCCCGCTGGCGGACAGCGCGTTGACGCGGCAGTGACGTTGACGCCGCCACGTCACCGCCACGTCACAGCACCAGGAAGTAAACATGCTTTGAAACTTTTCCGCTGGAGAAATCCGGCCAAAGCTGTCCGTTTGCCCCTACAGACGAGGGGATTTTTCGGCTGAAATGGTCCGTCGGACCATTTTCAGCGGATTTATTCCCTCGTGTGTACAAGGCCATACAGTTAAATTCTTTTTAAGGGGTGAACTTATTTTTGGAGGTACAAATTTAAGGGGTACATTTGTAGACATTTGTCTACTCAAAAGGAAGATGTGCTAAAAAGACTTTCCTAAAGAGAAACACTGAAGACCAAAAGACTAAAGACACAGAGAGATGAGGAAGAGATCTTGGCTACCTGTCTCTCTAACCCGCAAGATGTCACACAGAACGAGAGTCAGGTGAATGCTGCTCCGAGCGAAGGGGCACACGTGTTTATCCTCCCGGCTGCTGTTTTCAAGGACAAACTGTGGACGGAACAGAAGTTTATGTTAGATGTTCTGCATGCGACTTTACTGATGGCACTCATCCTATATGGCCAATCACTCACCCGGCTGTAAGCGCTGGGCAAGCGTGTGGAGAAATACACCATATTATCCAGAGCCAATAGTCCCGGTGGTGTGAGAGCAAGGTCCTGCCATGGGCTGCCGTTGTTCTAAACGAGATTCAAGAAAGCTAAAATGATTTCAGATTATTAGAACATCTAAGAAATGGATCAGAATCTCATCCTGTTTCAAATCACAAACAGAAATACAGTAAAACCTTGGTTTGAGAGTAACTTGGTTTGAGAGCGTTTTTGCAAGACAAACAAAATGCTTTAATACATTTTGCCTTGATATACAAGCGATGTCTTGATATAAGAGTAGCATCATGTCACAACTGAGTATAAAAAAGAAGAGAGGAGCCTCTAAGTGTAACAATATGGTTACATTTAATTAAGGTACAACATTTAGCAACGTATTGCTACACTTAGAGGTGCTTCTCTTCTCTTTTATACCCTGTAAAAAAGAAAAATGCTTTGATATACAAGTGCTTTGGATTACAAGCATGTTTCTGGAACGAATTATGCTCGCAAACCAAGGTTTTACTGTACCTGTAATGGATGGATTCTGGTTCTGTGGACTGCGACAATCCATAATTGTTGTGGTTCAGTTTGAATTATTATTATTATTTTTTTTTTAAGTTCATAAGTTTTAAAACTGATACTTTATATCACTTTATTATGAATATTAAATATTGTTTTACAAAAATACATTTAGTATATTAAGCAGGATTCCCTGATTTCCACCAGTCATATAAATATACACCAGAGACTCCTCATCCTGTGCTAAGTATCCTCCAGTACACACCTGTCATAGAAATATACACCTAGGACCCCTATCCTGTTATAGGCATTCTCCGATAGACACCTGTCATACAAATATACACCTGAGACCCCCACCCTGAGCTAGACATCCTCCAGTACACACCTGTCATACAAATATACACCTGAGACCCCCACCCTGTGCTAGGCATCCTCCGGTACACATCTGTAATAAAAATATACACCTGAGACCCCCAACCTGTGTTGGCATCCTCCAGTACACACCTGTATTAAAACTATACACCTGAGACCCCTACCCTGAGCTAGACATCCTCCAGTACACACCTGTAATAAAAAATGACACCTGAGACCCCCAACCTGTGCTAGGCATCCTCCAGTACACATCTGTAATACAAATATACACCTGAGACCCCCAACCTGTGCTAGGCATCCTCCAGGACACACCTGTCATATAAAAATACACCTAAGACCCCACACCCTGTGCTAGGCAACCTCCGGTAAACACATGTCATATAGATATACACCTGAGACTCCCACCCTGTGCTAGGCATCCTCCGGTAAACATCTGTCATATAGATATACACCTAAGACTCCCACCCTGTGCTAGGCATCCTCCGGTAAACATCTGTCATATAGATATACACCTAAGACTCCCACCCTGTGCTAGGCATCCTCCAGTACACATCTGTAATAAAAATATACACCTAAGACTCCCACCCTGTGCTAGGCATCCTCCGGTAAACACATGTCATATAGATATACACTTGAGACCCCACACCCTGTGCTAGGCATCCTCCGGTAGACTACTGTCATATAAATATACACCTGAGACCCCACACCCCGTGCTAGGCATTCTTCGATACACACCTGTCATATAAATATTCACCTGAGACCCCCTACCTTGTGCTAGGCATCCTTCTGTACAAGTCTGTCATATAAATATACACCTGACCCCCCCTTCACCCTGTGCTAGGTGTCCTGGGTATAGGGGAACATGTGATATGCCCTTTGCCTTCCCACAATGCACACTTGGGCATACTACAGTGATGAAACCCCGACCAACCAAATTATTGTCAGCATCTGCTGGTGATTAAGAAAGTTACCCCAATCGGAAATGTAAGAACTTACTGTGAAACCAAGTTTGCGGAATTCATTGGCACAAATTGAATGTCGTCTGTCCATGCTAAAGCGACTCTCTTCATCCCCCTCATTTGGAAAAGCTGTGAGTCGAAGGTTCTGGAGTTGTTGACGCTGTTCCTGCAGGAGAGAAATTAGGACATTTCAATAGACACTAATTAAATGGAGGGATTTGAAAATACCTGCCCCATGACAGCTGGCCTCTATAGAGCATTGGATCCTGGTGTACCATGATCAGGACATGATGAATAGGATATGGAAGAGAGCTGGGACCAGTGGAAAAACAGCTTAGAACTTCTAAATAGGAGTGGGAACTGCTAGAATAACCAGGGAACTGCTTGAAAATGTGGGAAGACAACTGGGACCTGCTAAATAAGAGATGGGAACTGTGGGACAACAGCTGGGAATTGCATAAAGATGGCTGGGAATTGCATAAAGATGGCTGGGAATTACTGGAACATGGATGGATTCACTGGAAGAGAGCTGAGACTGTGGGGAGACATTGGCAACTACTGAAAGAGAGATGGATCCACTGGAAGAAATCTGGGACTGCTCTGGAAGAAAGCTGGGACTGCTAAGGGAGTGTGGGAACTGCTTGCTGGTTAGCATTGCTTCTGAGCATGTATGTTTGTACTTTTTTTCAATGGACTTGTGTACACATGATCAGAAAATCCGACAAGACACATTTGTTTCTCGGAAAATTTTAAACCATGCTATCCCACATTTGTTGTCGGAAACTCTAGATAGATGGGTGCACTGGAAGAGAGCCGGGGCTGCAGGAAGACAGCTGAGAACTTCTGGAAGATAGATGGGTGCACTGGAAGAGAGCTGGAGCTGTAGGAAGACAGATGGAAACTTCTGGAAGATAGATGGGTGCACTGGAAGAGAGCTGGAGCTGTAGGAAGGCAGATGGAAACTTCTGGAAGATAGATGGGTGCACTGGAAGAGAGCCAGGGCTGCAGGAAGACAGCTGGGAACTTCTGGAAGATAGATGGGTGCACTGGAAGAGAGCTGGGACTGCAGGAAGACAGATGGAAACTTCTGGAAGATAGATGGGTGCACTGGAAGAGAGCCGGGGCTGCAGGAAGACAGCTGGGAACTTCTAGAAGATAGATGGGTGCACTGGAAGAGAGCTGGAGATGCAGGAAGACAGCTGGGAACTTCTGGAAGATAGATGGGTGCACTGGAAGAGAGCTGGAGCTGCAGGAAGACAGATGGAAACTTTGGGAAGATAGATGGGTGCACTGGAAGAGAGCTGGAGCTGCAAGAAGACAGATGGAAACTTCGGGAAAGATAGATGGGTGCACTGGAGGAGAGCCGGGGCTGCAGGAAGACTGCTGGGAACTTCTAGAAGATAGATGGGTGCACTGGAAGAGAGCTGGAGATGCAGGAAGACAGCTGGGAACTTCTGGAAGATAGATGGGTGCACTGGAAGAGAGCTGGAGCTGCAGGAAGACAGATGGAAACTTTGGGAAGATAGATGGGTGCACTGGAGGAGAGCCGGGGCTGCAGGAAGACTGCTGGGAACTTCTGGAAGATAGATGGGTGCACTGGAAGAGAGCTGGAGCTGCAGGAAGACAGATGGAAACTTTGGGAAGATAGATGGGTGCACTGGAAGAGAGCTGGAGCTGCAGGAAGACAGATGGAAACTTCGGGAAAGATAGATGGGTGCACTGGAAGAGAGCTGGGACTGCTGGAACACCTGCTTATGTTTTTCTTGGATAGCTATACGAGTCATTTGAGACATCAAAGAAAGTACACAAGTACATCATCCCAGGGTCACAATCTCTGGGATCATTCCCTGCGGGTTTCTTACAGCATCATTGGGGTCCATTGGAGTCTTCATCCGATCTTCTAACAGGCCTAGGCTTAGACATTGTAAGACATAAAGGTAATGGCTCATTTCATCTCCCAGGACAGGCCAACCATGAATAATGTGCTGCAGAGAGAGAATATTACAGATTACTGAAATGTTGTGGGATTCTGTACAAGAGGAATGAACATAAAACTCACCTTATGGATGAACTGCCTCATATTCTTTTTCCACAGAAAGTCTAGCATTTCCTGGAAGAGGAGACAGTTGGGTTACCTGTAATATGCAGCTAGTGAATAGCAGCTGCCATTCCTGCTGTCAGTAATTACCACACACTCACACATATATAAGGGGAAGGCACCACACACATGTTATCCAGGCTTCCCATACACTTACCACCATCATCTATGTGCTCTCTTACACTCACTCTCTATTCCAGACACTCAGCCATCATCCATGTGCTCTCTTACTACTCACTCTATATTCCCAGACACACAACCATCATCCATGGGTGCTCTTACCGCTCGCTCTTTATTCTCAGCTTTCTGGAGCAGAACCACAAGCAGAGCCATCACCTTAATTTGCAGGGGCTGATTAGACCTGCAAAAAAATTGACAATTAGGGATCCAACTCAAACCGCATCACAAATTTACCCAAACCGAACAGTAACATTAACATACTACTCATAGTCATTCAGTTCTCCGGGAGAAGTTTAAACAACAGTAGTTGGAGAATATTTAATTTGCTTTCATTTGCTCTGCACCCCAATACTTAAATTATACACCACAACACTGACTACCTAACCTCTATATCTCAATACTTAACCTATATACCAGAACATCACCCTCGTAACTTATATACCCCAATACCTATAGGCTGACACGGCCACCTAACCTCTATATTCCAATACATAACCTATACACCACAACACCAACCAAATCTCTTTTTTACCAAAATATCTAAACTATACACCACAACACTGATCACCTAACCTATACCGTATACCCCAATACTTTACCTCTACACCACAACACCGACCACCTATCCTCAAGCTACCATGAAAGGTAATCATCCCTGAAGCCTGCCTAGAGCAATTGTCAGGTCACCTGCGGTCAGGTGACAGATGCACACCATTGGGGTCAGGAGTGCACCACTAAGGTAGTAGACCCTACATCTGACTGCTGCGGAGAGAATACTGGGTGGCTAAGAAGCACCAACAGGGATCCCACAGGGAGCTAGAGCCTAAGATTCCCCAGAGAGTGGAATCTAAGATCCAGCAGGTGTTCACCAGAGCCTCTAGTGATGAGGATGGACTGGGCTGCAACTGGATCCAGGTCGCGGCCCTCAGAGTCCCCCAGCTCACGCTCACAGTAGGCTATAGACGATAGAGGGGAAGCAGAAGCTCAAGATACAAGAGATAGTGAGGGCATAAGCCAAAGGTCGGGGCAACTAGCAGACAAGGATAAACAAAGGACACCCCAAAGGTCAAGGTCACAAGCAGACAGGCATAGTAGAGAACAAGCCAAGATCGGTAAAACAGAGACTGACGTAGCACACGGCAAGCAGTAACTCAAACACACAATTGCTTAACAAACACTGTTGATCAGCATGGCTGGCTTGCAGTGCACAGGTTAATATAGAGTTTCCCGATAGGGCCTGGGGTGGAGCCATGCTAGAGAAGAAATTAATTAAGCAGCCAGGTGAAAGTGGCTGGTCTCCAGGTGAACACATGGAGGAGGTAAGGTGACAGACAAACATGACTGCATATCCAGGACAGCAACTCTCACTTTCTGGCTCTTCGACGCAAATAAAAGTAATTGTTTTACTACTGATAAAAAAAGAAACATATATATAACGAATGTATTATGTTAGTAGAACTATTGTGTTCTTACAATACCATATTTCTGCTATAGTTCTGCTCAATCACTCCATGCAGTATCATGCACATTTCAGTCTGACTTACACCTGCAGTAAAGTAAGAAGTCGGTGCAAAGGAATTTCTTGTTTAACCATTGCTCCAAGCTTGAGATTACTCTGCAGGACGTTCTCCAGGATGACCAGCGCCAACTCTGTAATCTCCACCATCATCAGATTCATGTTCACAAATGTCACCACCTGGACACAAAGAATTAAATGTCAGCTGAGAGCAAAGTCTAGAGTCTGGTTATGTATAGAGTGTAGTACACGGCTCATATATGTCATGAATTTTATATGTGTTTGAATCTAAATTGGTAGTTGTGGGAAAATCAGGTCATAGTAGGAACACATTGATTCGCAAGTCCCATAGTTTATAAATCACAGCAGTTTTAACCAGCACCATAGAAAGTCACAAATCAAAGATGTTCATGATTTGGATCACTTGTTAGGCTGCTCTGGGACAAATTTTGTCCGGTCCACAGTCCATCATTACCATCTTGGAAGTCTGGCCACACATCTGAGTGTTGTGTACTCTAACTGTCTCATCAATTAAAACCTCTGCCCAATGATTGGCATAAAAGGGGTTTTGTACTCATCCTTAAAATGTTTTTCCTGGCACCACCAAGGCACCATACTACCACATGTATGCTGCCATGGATTGGTTCCAGGAAAGGAAAATTATTGTATTTGATACAGTTTTCTGTTTTCCTGGTGCCAACATGGCAGCGCACATGTGGTACGCGTGGCAGTATACTGCCATGGATTGGCCCCAGGAAAGGATAATTATAGTATTTGATACAATTTTCCGTTTTTTTGGACTCCATTGAGGGCACCAGGAAGTCTTTAACTTCTGGGTTATATTACCCTCTATAGATGAACTAGACCCTGGTAAACTGTAGGCCAGCCCCGGATACAGCCTCCTACTACCAGCCTCCTTCAGTTCTGTAGCAAAGCAGTACCAAGGGCATAATCATAAATACAGAGTGGTGTGTCCCTACGTACACTCCACGAAAAGCATTTTACAGTGATACAAATCCACAACTTCCAAAAGAAGTCCAAATGAGGCGCGTGCAACACAGCAAACGCTAACAGACCCAAGCAAACAACCAGCAGAAAACCAGGGACTGCCTGCAGCTCAAAGAATCTCCTGTAGTATGTTAAAGCTGCCATTAGATGGAAGAACATGTGAGCCAAAGCCAAGGTGGTAGCCCTGGGCAGAACAGATGAATCATGTGACCTAAATTTGGTTATGGTAAATGGTTTATGGTATACATGGGCACAGATCAGGCTTCATTGAGGCTGCAGATGGGCACAGATCAGGCTTCATTGAGGCTGCAGATGGGCACAGATCAGGCTGCATTGAGGCTGTAGATGGGCACAGATCAGGATGCATTGAGGCTGCAGATGGACACGGATCAGGCTGCAGATGGGCACAGCTCAGGCTGCATTGAGGCTGCAGATGGACACAGATCAGGCTGCAATGAGGCTGCAGATGGGCACAGATCTGGCTGCATTGAGGCTGCAGATGGGCACAGATAAGGCTGCATTAAGGCTGCAGATGGGCACAGATCAGGCTGCATTGAGGCTGCAGATGGGCACCAATCAGACTGCATTGATGGACACTGACCATTATTTTGCTGAAACTTCCCACCTAAATTGAAGGTGCATGTTATAGGCATGTGCATGTTATACGCAGATAAATACTGTATTTCTATATGTTTGCATATTACTGCTTATATTCTCCACTTTTTTTTACAGGGAAATTATTGTGGTTTCTGGTAAATTGTATATTTCAAAGTTTATAAAATTATATTTTGTCATTATTCTTATTTGTATACAAATCTTATTTATAACTATTTAACACATAGTGGTTCAATATTTCAGGGTGTATGCAATGTTTGCCAGTCTTTCTAATAAGAGAGCTCAGCATTAAATCTAACAGTACCTACTAGTACAGAAGGAGAAGCGATTGAGAGGTGGCCTCTCCTCTGAGTCATTCAGCTGTGTGTACCCTATGACTCCTCAGGGCTGTTCACAGCACAGCAGTAAAATATATCTGAACCCTAGAGTACCAGATTGGCTCTTGTCATATGCTGGCTGCAAAGGGCAAAATATGAAATGTAAATGCAGTTTCTCATATTTTAATTATTCCCAGTTGTTTGTGCGCACCTTGTGAATGAAACTTGTGCTGAACGTCTCCCAAGACACAAAGCCGTGTTCCATCAGCTCGGCGATGGCCTTCAGCGTGTGGCACATCACATCCCCCCTGTGAAGAGAAGAAGATAAAGTTGTAGGCAGGAGACATTTCACTGCCACATGCTATTTAGAAAATAAAAAACAAACCTTTACAACCCCTTTAACTGGTTAGAGATATGGAGAAATATATTCAAAAATTGGGTTCACTGTCTCACTATCTATCGAGGTCAATTGCCTGTTGGCTCAGAAAGTCAACAATCCAACTGATCACATACTAGGAAGTGTAGTGCAGAGAGATAGTACACAGAGTTCTGAGAAATCCCAAATTTCCCCCCATTTATTATATTAGTCAACCATTATGAACATTTTAATGACCTACAACCAATCCTACTCTTTTCCATAAGGAGTCATCTCTAGCGTAGTAACATCCTCTGAATAATATTTGGATCTTCTACTTTCCATCACAGGCCCAAAGAAGGAGTGAAGGCACCAAGAACAGCAACTATGAAAAATGTACTGATAAGGTATACTGGCAATAGAGCATAGGTGTGCGCAGCCTATTGCATTAGGGTGTGCACCCCAATGCTCAAAGACATACTACTGATCACTCACGAAGAAAGGGAAGGGGCCGGTAAGTCACATTTACCAGCCCCTTCCCCTACTCATCCTAAAACATCCCTGCAGCAGCAGCCAGAGGGAGAGGAGAGTGGGGAAGCCGGCAGCGCTGCAAGGGGAAGGAGAGGGAGGAACCTAGGCAGTAGGGGAAATCTGTCCTGCATAGGGTGACTAGGGAGTGCCTGAGCACACCTGGCGCACCCTGTGCGCACACCTATGCAATAGAGTGTTTATTTATTGAAACTTACTCTTTTTGCTCTTCCACCATCCTGGCCAGAATACAGAGTCCATCGCGGCTGATGAATTCCTGGGCAAATGTGACATCAGCGGACAAAGCAGCCAATTTCTTCAAAGACTCTGATCTCACATCTTGATTCTGACTCTGAACACCATTACACAGGCTGCTGGCCTCCTTGTCCTTTATATCCAAAGGGGAAAAAAAATGAAGAATGAAAAGACTTCTGGACTACAGCAGGCCATTTCATAGGAACCATCAAACATATCTGTCACAGCAAGCACATGTATTTTATTTTAGTGTGAATGGTCAAAGAGAGTATACAAAAACAAACTACAACCCGTGCTAAAATGGAATAAAATAAATATACTAAATGATAAGACCGCAGCTGCTGTGCCAAGGTACTAACACCTTGAAGGATGGATAATTGAATATTAAATATTAACAGCGCTAGCAGAATACGTGCTGATGGTGCAAACCAAATATATATATATACTTGAGTATAAGCCGACCGGAAAATAAGCCGAGGCACCTAATTTTACCACAAAAAACTTGAGTATAAGCCTAGGATGTCCATCTGCATGCCTCACTGTGTCCATGTGCATGCCTCACTGTGCCTCACTTTGCCTCACTGTGTCCCTGTGCATGCCTCACTGTGTCCATGTGCATGCCTCACTGTGCCCATGCTTCACTGTGCCCATGCTTGACTGTGTGCCCATGCTTCACTGTGCCCATGACTAGACTGACGGTTAACATGGGAGTCTATGGAAGGCTTGCCTGGGTTTGAAAAATCGGTGCTCCCAGCTAGGTCCCCCAGACAACAAACTTTGCACACTTGTAGAGGAGAAATTGGGCTACATGTGTGCCAAGTTTAGGGAGCTACGGCTGGCCGGTACCGGGTCCCCAAAGTCCGGGAGATCCGGCGTAAAAAGGTGACTTGAGTATAAGCCGAGAGGGGCATTTTCAGCACAAAAAAATTAGCAGAAAAACTTGGCTTATACTCGAGTATATACAAAAAAGAGGGGGGTGCAATCAGCGCAGAAATATGAGCAATTACTATAAATACAACAAAAATCGCAATAAAATGAAAAAGTGAAAAACCTTAAAGATTAAATTCACCGGTAATGCCAGCTGAACACTAAACAGGATATTCACAAAATCCAAAAGTGACAAATATATAAGAGAAAAAACAGTGCAGAAAATGAAAAATATATCCAAAAGTAGGTAAATAAGAGAACTATTGGATGTTACCAATGAACAATTTCAAAATGGATGTCGCCAACCGAATTCTAAAAATACCCGTTCTAACCAAAATGAATGTGCTACCACTTAATACAATATATGCAGATATATTCAATTCTGTTCATAAAGTGTTTCGACCCTCCTCCAGGGCATCATCAAGTCCTCGATGTCCTCGATGATGCCCCTAAGGAAGGGCGAAATGCGCCAACGTAATTTCCGGCCTGTGTAGAACCAGTGACGCTGCTTCCGGTTCCCGTGGAATGCACACTATTGCCGCAAACCCGAAACATACTGATGCTCATTTTTGCCTAATGTCTCATGAGTGATATACGCTAACGGCGCAGTGTTGCTTGCACTGGCGGTACTTCACATGTATATTTTTCCCTCGTCATGTTTTATTACCCTCATTTTGCTGAGATCTGTGAAATCACTTCTGGGATCTGAATACCCTCGATCTGAACACTCCTGTTATCGAGATTGAAAAGTACATTTCTGGTGAGTGGGGCCACAAGAGGGGAGACCATAGATTTGGATACCCACATTCAGTAATATCCACCGTTTTTGGAAGCACTTAATGAACAGTATTTAATATATCTGCATATAGTGCATTACGTGGTAGCACATTCATTTTGGTTAGAACTGGTATTTTTAGAATTCGGTTGGTGACATCCATTTTCAAATAGTTCACTTATATATTTGTGGTTAGCACTGGTATCTTTAGAATTTGGTTGGTGACATCCAATAGTTCACTTATATATATATATATTTTTGGTTTGCACCTGCAGCACATATTCCGCTAGCGTTGTTAATATTTTATATTCAATTATCCAGGTCAAAGAGAGTGCCAAATTAAAAATCATTGAGAGTCAAAGTCTTCATTGTTTAATGGTTACAAAAAGCAGGCCAAAAAGGCATCCAACACGTTTCAGGGGACACATCCCTCTTCATCGGGGCTAAGGTTATGGTTTATAAAGGGGGATTTTGTGGCCCCTGAAATGCATTGGATTTCTTTTCACCTGCCTGTTATAACCAGTTGGACAATAACAACTTTGGACTCTCAATAATGTTTCATTTGGCACACTATTACACTTGGATTTCTCAACTCGGGTGAATGTCCTCTTGGGGGGGAATTCCTGTCTGTGTACTGAGCTGCTGAATACAGGCCAATTGGGCTCAACTAATGACTTTGCCAATATTTTGATAACCTGTGAAAATCTGTGTCTGGGACCTGTCTACCATTATCTGTTGAACCTGTTTTATTTTAGGCTACCATGAGATAATTTTACTAATCTTTCTATAAGTAAATATTGACAATAAGATTAAATGTCTTCTAGCCCAATTCCTCTAGAAGGATCAGTTACCAAAAGTCTTTCTTGGAGTATCAATGTATAGGACAATACTGTACCATCGTTGTACAGTACTCATTGTCCTAGCCGAGGTTATTAGCTGTTCTGGGCATGGCTCCAGTGTTTATAGATTGGGCCAAGTTTTAGATTGCACGTCTCCCATTTTACAGTCCGAATAAACAAAAACAAAAAAAAAATCCTACTACTGGATCTGGGAAAGGGTCAAGTGGTTGACTGCAGAAAGATAAACACTCGGCGCACAAGTAAGTACCAGGTGAACTGGAGCTTGTAATGGACAGTGCCCCAGGCCTTGCTGCCCTCAAGGATAGGGGTATCCTATCAGTCAAAAGAGAAAAAGAAAAGAGGACGGACCAACCTTGTGCATTATACTATTAGCCCAACGCTGCTGGGCTCTGAGGAAGAAGACATTCCTTCGAAACACGTCAGCCGGCCGTTGCCTTCAAAATCTCCTTTGGTACCATCTGGAGTCTGCTGTCTCTAGACCAATTGCTGTCATCTGGAGATCACTTGTATCGCAAGTTTTTTACATCTGTTTGTGAGTAGTTTTTTTACTTTGTTTTCAATAAAAAAAAATACCTAAGGATAATGCACAAGGTTGGTGCGCCATCTTTTCTTTTTCTCTTTCAAGTGGTTGACTGCTTCAGTCCAAAGTATATCTGGATTGTGTGTCAGAGTGTTGAGGGAATAATCTCAACAAGCAAAATACATGAGTTAGAAGACTTGCTGCCCTTCTCCAACACTCTACCAGCGCACCGGTTTCATGGCACCCAGATCTTTCTCAATTAGACTGAGTTTAGCTTTCCTACCCTTGAATTAGCACCTAACCCTGGAAAAAAACATCTGCTTCCATCTGAACCTTCTCACTTAAGTATTTTGCTTTAGGATAGACTTCTCAGGCAATCTGCCACACAAAACCTCACCAGTCACCAATGATCTGCATTGATTGACCCAAGGCTACCTATCAAAGTTGGCCACATCATGGTACAATTGTCCCTAATATGCCCACATCTGGGCCATTATTACCTGTATAGTTTAGCCTATATGGAAACACCTGACTCCCTTATGGTTTCCATTTCCTGACTTAGGCCTAGGGGGTTAAAGGATCACTAAAGGAAAAAAAAATTTCAGCTAAATAGCTTCCTTTACCTTAATGCAGTGCTGTTTTCATGTTCTCATTGTTCGTTTTTGCTTTGAAGTAGCTGTAATACTTCTCTGATCTCCACACTTCCTGCTTGTCTGGCTCCTTATGAAAAAACTCATGGCAGATTTTCACTGTGGTCTAAGCTGTGTGTCTAAAACTCCTCAGAACCAGATTAATTTTAAAAACAAAACACTGCCCTGGATTTGTTTGTTTTTGTTCTGTGTGTCTTCTCTACTTCACAGAAACATGAAACCATTTTAAAAACGAAAGTGAAACTAGAGGCACATTATATGATTGATTTTTATCTATTTTTAATCATTTTTTAAAGGAATCAGTTAATTTTTATGTCTCTATACCCTGTAAACAGTAATTTCAGCAAAAAAAAATGTTTTCCTTTAGTGACCCTTTAAGGTTAAAGTTAGGATGAGGGTCAAGGTTGGCTTAACCCTAACACCATGAGGGAACTGAGGAACTCACCGGGGATGTGGTCAGTTTCAGGATGCTGCCATTCTTTATTTCCATTCTGTTCTAGAGAAAAAAAGAAAAAAAAAAAGAAAATTGGATCAATCTAGAACACTGCAGTGTGTCTATCTGATCAGCTTCACTATGTGTCACTGTGTGATTTCTAAAGATGGACAGTCAGAGCTCAGTATAAAGGACATAAGACTCTTCATGTACCACATTTTCCCATGTGACTAGGAAAAGCTGAGGTCAGATTTACAAAACCATTCCTAAATATTCTTTTTAAGGATCACTCCCAATCAGAAGTACTCACCAGCTCGGTGATATATGCCTGATGTCCATCCACATACTGCAGGGCATATTGCTCGGAATTACTGATATTCCACCTGAAGAGCATACAGAGAGTCAATAAGACTTTTTACATCCCATAATATCATTCCACTCTAGCAAAAGGAGATCCCTCTTTATTTCCTGCTTCAATCATTTTTTTTTTTTTCAGATCTGAATGGAATTTTTCTTCCGACAGCAAATGTCCAATGGAGCCTCCACACGGTCAGAATTTCCGACCAAAAGCTCACATCGAACGTTTGTTGCATCAGTTTCATTGGAAGAGATTTTCCATAGAGATGCTGTCTGTGTGTCTATAGAGGAGATTTCTCATCTCTTCCTGTTCTGAAGTTTCACCTGGACAGGAAGTGATGGGCAATATCACTTATGGGGACACAGGCTGCAATACAATCCCAACAGAGGTTTAAAGGAGTTGTAAAGGAAAAAAAATGTTTGCCTAAAATGAATGTCTTCAAGGTAGACAGACAGAATAGTGTAATGATTCTGTTAAAAAACGAGTAAATACCTATTAAATTCCTTCATCTATATCACCTCCGGCGTTCTAGTTTCTGTTCTCTCATTCACTTCCTGGTTTGTGGCGCTCGTTCATGTAAGAACTACATTTCCCACTATGCATTGCGGCACGCCCAGTAATTCACACTTCCTTGAAGTCTAACACGTAGAGAGCGTCCTGCCGCACAGATGTAGTTCCCAGGACGTCACTGACCACCGCAGTAAAGCCTCCCTTCACGGCGGTGAGTAACAATCGGACAAGCAGGAAGTGAACAGAACAGAGAAGAAATAGAGCAACTTCTGAGCAAAAACGAACAATGAGGAAGTGAAAAGAGGAATGTCTGCAGATAAAGAATGCGTATTATGAAAAAAAAAAATCCTTTACAACCCCTTTAACCCTTTCTCATTGTATAAGAAAATGTGCCATTTCAGCTTCCACTTATAGAACTCCAGTTTATAGTAATCAGAGGGTAACAAAGAGTTTACATACCATATTCAGACTTTGACAATGATTTTTTCAGTATATTTGGCGTCATGTCTCACCGTATATACTGACAACACCAAATTATGGCCGTTCAATTTGTCTTAGATTTGTCAGCCTGCCGTTTGCCAGTTGCCATTGGGCCGCCTGTCAAGTATCAGCATAAAAAAGTCAGCTGTATAACAATGAGCATGGTAGTGAATTATAAGTATATGCTCTGAGGATTGCCTTATTACACTGGTTTCTCTGCAGATCCTCCAATCTGTAGGATACTTGTTATGCCGTGTACACACGGTCGGAATTTCCGACAACAAATGTTCAATGTGAGCTTTTTGTCCGAAAATGTGACCGTTTGTAGACTCCATCGGACATTTGCTGTCGGAATTTCTAAAAAACAAAAATTTGAGGATGGTTCTCAAATTTGCCAACAACAAAAGTTGTTGTCGGAAATTCCGACCATGTGTACACAATTCAACGCACAAAAATTCTACGCATGCTCGGAATCATTGAACTTAATTTTTCTCGGCTTGTCGTACATCTTGTTCGTCACCGGGTTCTTGACGTTTGCAATTTCCGACAACATTTGTGTGACCGTCTGTATGCAAGACAAGTTTGAGCCAACATCCGTCAGAAAAAAATCCACGGTTTTGTTGTCGGAATGTTCGATCATGTGTACGTGGCATAGGAAGAGATTTGCTCGATAAATCCCATATAATAATCATCATCATCATAATATCACATCATCTACAACAGTGGTTCTCAACCTGGGGGTCGGGACCCCCTTGGGGGTCGAATGGGGATTTGCCAGGGTTCACCAAATCCTGGGCTGTTCTTAAAGACCGCACCACTCTCCCAGCCTTTTTGCGCCCGCCCAGCAGGGCTGTCCCTGGAACCTGTGGCTGCCCAGCAGGGCTGTTTCGGAGGCCCACGGCTGCCCACTCAGCCTCTTCAGAGCCGCCCATTCAGTTCACGGCATTGGCTGGGGAACAGAAACTAGATGTCAACTGACTGGTGAGGAATGTGAAATGGGAGGAGCTGGAGACCCTATCTCCTGATTTGGGCATAGGTGTCACTGCTACGAGACACCACAAAGTTGGAGCCACAGTAGTAACACAACCAGAGGTGTATTTCGGTTTTGTTCTGCCCTAGGCCTGACTAAACTTGTGCACCCCCTAATTTAAATATGACCCACCCCTTCCTGTCATGGCCACACCCTGTGTTTAAGACCCTCCCTGAAATTTGAGTGAGGACACTGGTTCTGAGGGCATGGGGGGGGGGGGGGGCAATGGATTCCCTTAATTTACCTAGATTTCCTCTTACTTCCTGGTTGCCCATAGAGCAGGAAGTGAAGGGAAATCTTCGCAATGGGACAGGGATGGTAAAAGTGTTGCCTATAGTTCTACTTTAAGTAGATGGTGCAGCAGAAACATAGCACAGTGAGGAGAGTTTGTGGTCCAGGATGACAAAACAGTCAAAATTGGAAGCGCGCCCCCCCCCCCACAGTTGCAGAATGCCGGCCGCCTGCATACTAGAAGCAGCGCAGCCGCTTTATGGGGGCACTACACTAATTTTCCTAACAGTGTAGCGCAAGCCAGCAGGGACTCTTTTTGTGCTGCCCCCCTGCAAAGTGCTGCCCTAGGCCTGGGCCTTGTTGGCCTAGGCCAGGATACAGCTCTGAACACAACCTGTGATTATAGTTGCCATTAAAAGTCCCCACTACAGTTCTCAGATCAGCAGATGACCTTGGTCAAGAGCATCTAAGTTGGCTGATCAGAACTCCCTGCCAGCACTGCCACTTATCCCAATTCCCCGCAAGCACTGCCACTCATCCCATTGCCTTGCCTTGGGTGTGGACAACCCACG
This sequence comes from Rana kukunoris, assembly GCA_029574335.1. Taxonomy (NCBI): domain Eukaryota; kingdom Metazoa; phylum Chordata; class Amphibia; order Anura; family Ranidae; genus Rana; species Rana kukunoris. The sequence goes on from CM056059.1 coordinate 308,587,780, forward strand.
CTACGAAAATAATTTTACTGTTAGGGGTCCCCACAACTTGGGAAATTTTATCAAGGGTTCATGGCACTAGAAAGGTTGAGAACCACTGATCTACAAGGTCCTAAATACATCTCACAACCCCATTGGGACACTTACGCGTCGCACACATCCTTCAGGACTGCAGACAGAGGTTTGCTCTGAAATAGAAAGCAATGTGTTAGAGTGCCGCCTGTTTGTCACAAACCACATGTGTTGAAGCCAGAGTATGAAAATCTCCCCCAATACTGTCCTTTACTCAGCTTATACCTGATTCAGCTCAATCAGCTGGGGGTACGCTCCCATCATCTGAACGGCAATCTTCACAATATTTTTGGGGGGCTCCATGTCTACCAGATATGTCTACAGGGAAGACATTACAAAGTTAATTTTAAACTACTGTATATTGCGATATCATTTATCGGAAGCGTTATTTTGTTGTGTTCAGCAGAGGTGGAGCAATAGGCTGCCCTGTGACAAAATTTGGCCCTGGACTTCATCCAGACCGGCCCACTTTATTTTTGCAAACACGCACAAAAAAACAGTATATAAATTATGCGCAAAAAAAACAAAAAAGTGCTTCGTTTTGACAGCTCCACTTCGCTTAGAAAGTTTGGAGACCCCTGCTCTATGGGTTTACTCTACATTGTTGCAGCTCTTAGTAACCCATGTTGTGCACTGCACGTTCCTAATTTTTACAGCTGAAATACATATATGAAAACGTTTTCACCTACCAAAGGATTTCTAATTCTGTTAGGTCTCACGATCCAGGAATACCTGCCGCACAATATAGCCAGGTCCTTGACCTCCAATATAGCATCTACATAGCCTGGTCAAGAACACACCCCCAGCTTGATACAGCAGCCCACCAATAACGTCATCACTCTGCTCTCTCCTCCTGTCACCACCTGAGCACTGAGGCTGGGCCGGATTGCCTCTTTTTGCTGCCCCTGCCACGCAGGCTGATACTGAAGTTCAGGGACACGCTATTTCTATGATGAGATATTGTTTATTAAAGAAGTGCAGGAATTGTTTTGTATCTTTTATAATGTATCTGTGGAAAGGAAGCATTAATATGATACAAATCTCCTGCGGGGGCCATGTCTGGGGACACAAGGGGCCCATTGTTAAGAATATGAGATCCCTTCCAAGAGACAGAGGAGCTGACAGAGGAAATATTCTGGTTCCTGTAAAAACTTGTTTAGTGAGCAGGTGACATTTTCCACACTTATAGAACAGAACTACACAGGATTACATTGCTGACCTCCCTCCGGGTGACCCCACAAACCTCTCCGATCAGGAAACACACAGCGTAGTCACTCCCAGCGTCCCGGAGGAATCATGGAGAAGAATCAGGATTACCTGGCAGGGAAGGTGGAGGAGGAGGAGGTGGAGGCTCGCAGATGGGTTGGGGCAAGTCTGCATTCCATTGCTCTAGAGAAGAGTCACGCCTTTCCCCTAGGACTCCTGTAGGCAGCATACTTCTTTCTGAACCGACAGAGCTTGCAATCTACAGATCCATCTTACATGGTGGTCTATGTTCTCTGAACTCACCCTAATCTAAAATAAAAATTGAATTAATGTCCAAAAGAAGCGTTAGAGGTATTCACAAATTATTACATGAATGAGCCCGGCTGCTTCTTCTTTTACAGAATTTGCATCTGCAGCTACAGAGTAGACTAGGGGTGTCAGTGTGTTCCCCTGGAAATGACTGCCTTGTACTGGGGCCAGGTCACGTGACTGTATGTTCTGTCCTAACTGATGTAGGGGGCACCATACAATGAAAGGAATCCAGCACTGGCCATGACTGTCTTGTATTGAGATTAGGGTGACCACATTTTCAAACTGCCATTCAGGGACCTTCCCCAAAAAAAGATGAGGGGGGTGGGGGGGAAATGTAGTCTTGGGGTTGATGGGGAATTTGGAGGCGGGTTATAATGTGCCACCTGCCATCAGATGCAGTGCTCAAATCTGGCCTTTATGGAAGAGTGGCAATAAGTAAGCCATTGTTAAAAGAAAGCCATAAGAAGCCTAGTTTGCAGCTTGTGAAAAAGCCATGTGGGGGACACAACAAACATGTGAAAGAAGGTGCTCTGGTCAGATGAGACCAAAAATGTAACTTTTTGGTCTAAAATCACAAAGCTCTGTGTGGTGGAAAACGAACACTGCATATCATCCTGAACACACCATCCCTACCGTGAAACATGGTGGTGGCAGCTTCATGTTGTGGGGATGCTTTTCTTCAGCAGGGACAGGGAAGCTGGTCAGAGTAGATGGATGGAGGCAAATACAAGGCTATGGGGCAGAGATTTATCTTCCAGAAGGACAATGACCCAAAACATACAGACACAGCAACAGTGGAATTGGTTTAGATCAAAGCATGTTCATGTGTTAGAATGGCCCAGTCGAGAATCTGTGGCAAGACTTGAAAATTGCTGTTCACAGACGCGCTCCGTCCAATCTGACAGAGCTTGAGATATTCTGCAAAGAAGAATGGGCAAAAATGTCCCTCTCTAGATGTGCAAAGCTGGTAGAGACATCCCCAAAAAGACTTGCAGCTGTAATTGCAGTGAAAGGAGATTCTACAAAGTATTGACTCCGGAGCTGAATACAAATGCATGCCACACTTTTCACATATTTATTTGTAAAAAAAAAATTAAAACCATTTATCATTTTCCTTCCACTTCACAATTATGTGCCACTTTGTGTTGGTCTATCACATAAAATCCCAAAACTATTTTTTTTTTTTTTTTGTTTGTTGTAACATGACAAAATCTGTAAAATTTCAAGGGGTATGAATACTTTTTCTTGGCACTGTATTGTCATGAATGCCTTGTACTGGAATAAGGCTACCTGACTGTGTGTTCTGTACTAGCCGATACTGATACCAGTACAGGGCAGCAAAAAAGGGAGGGATTCAGCACTGGTCATGACTGTCTTGTACTGGGATGAGGTCATCTGACTGTATGGTTTGTACTGCTAAGACCCCTTTCACACTGAGGCGTATTTCAGGCGTTTTAGCGCTAAAAATATTCCATAAATAACACCTGAAATACTCCTGCCCCAGCATTCCCAATGTAAAAAGTCTGAGGGCTTTCACACGGAGGCGATGCGCTGGCGGGAGAGTTTTTTTTTTTCCCTGCAAGCAGCATCTTTGGAGAGGTGAGAGGAGCAGTGTGTATACCGTTCCTTCCTATTGAAAACAATGGGACGCCGCGGTAATATCTGCAGAGACGCATTGTCGGCGGTATTAACCCTTTTTCGCCCGCTAGCGGGGGTTAATACCGCACCGCTAGCGGCGGAATACCGCCGCAATTCCAACGGTATACCGCCATCGCACATACTGTCCCAGTGTGAAAGGGGCCTAACTGACACGTGTAGGGGTCAGCATAAAATGAAAGAAATCCAGCACTGATTATGACTCTCTTGTACTAGGCCTAAGGCAAGGTCACTTGATTGTATTTTTTCTACTACTAACTGACACCTGTAGGGGGAAGCATACACAGGACGGAGCCCAGCTCTGCAACCAGTAGGGAAGGTTGTTAGCCTTCGCTGTCTCCATATGAATATAACAATGGCCACGTTTTCTGATGTTCCTTCTGGTTTATTTATTTCAGGTACTTATATAGCGCAATCAATTTACGCAGCGCTTTACATATACATTGTACATTCACATCAGTCCCTACCCTGAAGGAGCTTACAACCTAAGGTCCCAAACACACATTCATACATATACTAGGGACAATTTAGACAGGATCCGATTAGCCTACCAGCATGTCTATAGAGTGTGGGAGGAAACCGGTGTACCCGGAGGTTTCAGCCATTTGTCTCCAGTGAGGAATTCTGGGACCACAAACCGACTTCCATCTCCATGACAGAACTCTACACACTGGAAAACATGTACCAATTCTAAATTCTGGTGCCAACACCAAAACTCAATATTAAAGTGGTTGTAAACCCTTTACAACAGGGATCTTCAAACTACGGCCCTCCAGCTGTGGTGGAACTACACTTCCCATGAGGCATTGTAAAAATATGACATTCGTAGACATGATGGGAATTGTAGTTCCTGAACAACTAGAGGGCCATAGTTTGAAGACCCCTGCTTTACAACCACTGTTACCTACAGGTAAGCCTAGATTAATGCCGCGTACACACGGTCGTTTTTTGCGATGAAAAAAACCGACGTTTTCTGTGAAGTAAAAAACAACGTTTTTGAAACGTCACTTTTCAAAGACAATTTTGCATACACACCATTGTTTTTTCACAAAAAGCGAGGTTACGTTCACCACTCTTTTCCATTGAAGCTCGCTTCATAACTAGCTTCTGGGCATGCGCGGGTTGAAAAACGTCGTTTTGAACGACGTTTTTGCTACACACGGTGACTTTTTGTGAAACAAAAAATGACGTTTTGAAAAACGACACAAAAAATTCAAGCATGTTGGAATTTTTTTTTTGTCGTTTTTTTTAAGACAAAAAACAACGTTTTGCCCACACACGATCAATTTAAGTGACGTTTTAAAAAACGTCGTTTTTTTTCATCGCAAAAAACGACCGTGTGTACGCGGCATAAGGCTTACCTGTAGGTCAGTGGTCTCCAAACTGCGGACCGGGGGCCAGATGTGGCCCTTTGCTAGCTTTTATCAGGCCCTTGGGGCACTATGTCATCCACTGATACCAACAATGAGGCACAGTTCCCGCAACTGACTTCAGGGATGGGGAAAAACTCCTCCCACCAACAAAGGAGCACAATCTCACTCAATGACACCAACGATGGTGCACAATTCCTCCCACTGACACCAAAGATGGCACATTGTTTATTCCTGCTGACGTTGGGACCCTTTCTACTCAAAATGGCAACAGTCTGGCCCCCCCAAAGTCCGAGGGACAGTAAACTGGCCCCCTGTTTAGAAAGTTTGGAGACCCCTGCTGTAGGTGCTCGAAATATCTTCTAAACCTACACGGTTTAGGAGATATTTACAAAAGAGACAGGCGCCAATGTCTAACCCCCCCACAAATAGAGCTTTCTTTTGGTGGTATTTGATCACCACTGCGTTTTTTTATTTTTTGCGCTATAAACAAAAAACGACTGGCAAACTTTCTGCTATAAAACACATCCAATAATAAAAATAAAAAAATCGAACTTCCTTATAAATTTAGGCCAATATGTATTGTGATACATTATATTTATTTTTTTACTAGTAATGGCGGCGATCAGTTCCTTATAATAGCAGGACTGCGATATTGGGGTGGACAGTCGGGACACTAACTGACACTTTTTGGGGACCAGTGACACCAATATAGCGATCAGTGCTAAAAACATGCACTGTCACTGTACTAATGACACTGGCAAGGAAGGGGTTAACATCAGGGGCAATCAAAAGGGTTAAATGTATGCGTGACCTGTGCTTTACTAATGTGGGGGAGGTGTTTGTACTATGAGAAGGCATGGATCTGTGCCACTGCTTAGCAGAGAGACAGGATCCATGTCTTCTGAAGTGACAGAATAGCGATCTGCCTTGTTTTCATAGGCAGACCGCCGTTCTGTCAATGTACTGACTGAAGCACTGGTGGGTGCCGGTGTGTTGCCATATTCTGCTCCCTATCGCAGAATGCTACGGAAGTCACGTGGCGGCCAACTGCGTATGCGCTTCAACCGCAAGTGCGATGCGTTCCAATAGATTTATGACAGTACACACCAGTGAATCCATCGACGTGGAATTTGAGGAAAGTGGCCAGTTGCTCGCTTGGCCTCCTGGCTCTTTTTTTTAACATCCTCCAATCCACGGGGATGTTAAGGAATGAGCCTGGATGCCGCCTGAGGTTTCACTGGGGTGTAATGTCATAAATCTATTGAAACGCATCGCACTTGCGGTTGGAATGCATCACGCAAATGCGCAGTTGGCCGCCACGTGACTTCCGTAGCATTCTGCGATAGGGAGCCAAATATGACAACTCACCGGCAGACATCGAGTCTGCTGTACCCGCCAACCGGCTGCTGTAATTAGCGGGCCGCTGATGGCGTGCACGCACCCCAAACTGCTGAATCATATATTAGGTATGTGATCCAGCGCAAGAGAGCCACCTTGCCACCATACATAGTCAGCAAGGGGTTAATAGACAAGCGCTCCTATGTTTAACCACTTCCCCCAGATGGACGTACCCATACTTCCTCGGGTTTCAGTGATTCTGCTAGAGTCGTGGCTTCAGCCATGACCCTGGTATCTTTTTTTTTTTTTAGTGCTGCCAATGCTCTTATAATGTAAAAGTGATCCACTTCCACCACCTTTCTGGGCTCTCCCATTCCACCGGAGAGCCTGGGACTGAAACTGGCAGTCAGGACAGCACACTGCAGAGATAAAGGAGGAGCTGATCAAGTCTATGGTCTACAAAACTGGAAGCGACAAGGATTTTGTCACTTCCGGTTTCAGTTTGTAGTCTGATCAGATGCATTTGAGGGCCGAGGAGAGACCCGAGGTCTAATATATATATATGTATTTATGTGCAGTTCCTGTTATTTTAGTTAACTGTGTCCCTTCTGGCCTGAGATTCTATAACTAGTTTTAGGTCAGGGCTCAATAACTAGCATAGGCTAGAGCCAGGTTAGGCACCAGATTGCCACTTCTGGTAGTTAGGGGTTTGGTTGCATGACAGATTAAACACTACTAGGGACTAAGAGGTAGAGTAGATAGGCTGAATCCAGTGCCACACATCGGTTTCTGCTGGTGAGAAGCTGCGTTACAGGCTGGTTGGGGTGGGGGGGGGGGATCTACCCATCATTGCAGATCTTGTCTTCAGGTCTCTGACACAAAGGTTACCACTTCGGAATCATTATCAGGGGCCCACTGAAACTGAACTTTGCTGCAACATTCAACTGGAAGTATCTTTATCAATAATGTTATATATCCAGGTACATGTGCACAATTCTACCAAAACTATTGTTGGGCCCTTAGGTTATAATACCTGATGTAGTATTATTTATCTCTTCTTATATAAAGCTTGTATTATTTTTATACTGTGTATCTATATCGTTATGGTAATTTGTTTATGCTGATTGCAGTAGTTTCTCTGCTCCCAACTATTTTGATTACTGATAAATTTTTCAGGAAGGGAATCCCCTCTGTTCACAGAGTCCCTGTCCTGGGTGGAGGCTTTGCCAACTTTATTATTAAACCCACTCCTGTACTTAGCCAAGCGATACCTTGTTTGGTGCGAGAGCCTGTTTGGAGAGGGCCATTATCTTAGCCTCTATAGGCCATTATGCATAGTACTGAGCTCCCCCCTAACGTCAACACCTGGAAAGTGCACCGACCCTATATAGCTACTGAGCTCTCCCGGATGGCAATTCATGCAAAACGCACATACCCTTGTGCCTAGTTCTGGTCACCCCCTGCAGAGTGCACAGGCCCTTATGAGCACCCAGTGATGGCATCACCGTATGTTGAATACTGAGCACCCCATGTTGAGAGCACGAAAAAGTTAAAAGGCACTTTTTGTCTAGTACAGAGCTTCCCCAGCAAATGCAAAGGCCCTTAAGTCAGAAAAGTTGGACCTTTGAGATGTAGCTCTTTGGCTAGCTGGAACAGTGAGATGTCACTCCCTGGGTACTTGGACCAGTAAAATGTCCATCTCTATCTAGCTGATTCAGTGAGATGTGGGTTACTGGTTAGTTTGACTATTGAAGTGTCACTCTCTTGGACCAGTGAAGTATTGCTCTCTTGTCTAGTTGGACTGGTGAGATTTCTCTCCCTGACTCAATGGAAGTTCTGAACACCACACTACTCACCTTTTTCGACCAGGCCTCTCAAAAATGGTAAATATAGTCGGAATTAAAAATGGTATAGATTGACCAGAAGTGTCCTAGAACATTGAGACTATGGTGGGGGGGGGGGGGGTCACAACATATCAGGAGGCTCCTACATGACTCCCAGATTCAGGTGCTATGTAAAAGACTCATAAAAGTAGGCTACAGTCTTCTTTTACCAACTCTGAGCCCAATCCTCCAGTATTTGTCTCACATACTTCCCATCCCAGACACTGCAGCTCACAGTGGAAGAGTTTCAGGAACAGAGAGCAGTGGGCAGGACTAGCAGTGGCCGGGTGATGATTGACAAGCTACAGGATTGTAAATGGCGATAGCCATGCCCCCTCCAGTGGACTTTACTGGAAGGATCAACAGGTATTTGTGTGACTTTGCAGGACTATGAGAAAACCATGAGCGCAGATGGATTCAGAATGAAATACTGTAGCCCAAAATGGAGAGGGTGTGTGTGTGTGTGCCTGCGAACCAAGTGACAGGTAGTGAGTAATACACACAGTTCTTATGTCAGGTAAGTAGATCACGACATAGCAAGAATCAGAATAGCTTTTATGTCCATAAAGTGCTACTGGCCAAAATGGATTTATTTTGTAAAAAACAAAAACAAAAAAAGAACTTAAAAAATAATAGAACATGAAGCACAGAAAGGACAGTTTGGTAGAAAAATATCTTTATATGCACATATTCCTGCAAGAATGGCCATTCTCCTGGCACATAGGGCAACGTGGAGGTTCGTCATCCGGGATCGCCGTAATGCAAAGTCTCTACACCATTCTGCATTGCACAAATAACTATGAAATCCAAAAATAGACAACTCTTCATTATGGAACCAAATAGTGTCTCTATTCACAATATGGCACAAGGCCAAGTTCAGACGTCAAAGATGGATGGGAACGTCAAATAAGTCGCAGACTCCTTCGCTTTCATCCAAGTTGTAGACATAGTCGTGGTCTCCGGGGGGTGGGGAGAGTCTGAGCAGAGGAGCGAACACTGGAGAGGAAGGACCAGGAGGGTAAGAAGACCACCAGTAAAACACAGGACAGCCAGCCAATTACAGCACAGCTCAGACACTCACCTTCAGATGACATCAGCTCTTCCAGCAGGTCAGAAGCTGTGCATTCTGGGACAAAAAACAAACAAACAAACACGCATTAATGTGTACATGGCCTTTAAAACACCATTCAAGTAGACCTTTCAGTTTGGTGTGGAGACACTGCAAACAATGAAACTAGTTAAGCAAACTTGAAGATTACCAAAAATGATTTACAAAAAACAGGGGTGATACAAGCAGGGGGTGAGTGTGGCATACACAAGGGGCATTACATGGGCTAGACATGCATCTGTATACACCTAGGTTATCTAGCCATCGACCAGCAGAACCTATGCCTGGCGACTGCACATTCCCCTACAAGATCCGTCAGCCTGAGACGGCTCATTGATACATCATCACTATGAAATGGTCCAGGCTACGCTCGTTCTATTGGAATCCAATCTATTCCTTCTTTGTTTGCATGTTACCATGGAGAAGCAGAGAGTTTGGTGAAAAGAGGAGACAAATAGGAGAGGACTGGGGATCCCACATTTGTCTTCTATTATTGTGATACAGAAAGGGGAGGAGCTTTGACAGAATCAAATGGGGGGGGGGGGGATGGAGACGAAGGTACGCCACCCAAAGTACACCACCGCTGCAGCAGCAACACATCCCGTGACCCGGAGAACACACAAGAGACCGCGCGTGCACTGCAATTTCCATTCGGTGCACCTCTATTCCAGTCATTACATGCTGTACAGTTCTAAATCTGTGATAATAATATCAGGCAATATGGAAACTAGGTCTGAGCAGATCTTTGATCTTTTATCATTTTCTACTTTACAGACTGAACATATAGTATACTGGCTATGTGGAATACTCGGCTCTTCATCTTCATACTTGGCCCCTCCACTACTGTTAGACTCAATTCACACTTGTAGGACTCCAAAGTTGTGCTGACTTTAGAGTGCAACTTTGGATGGGTGCAACTTGGATACAACTTTGGATGGGTGCAACTTGGATGCAACTTTGGATGGGTGCAACTTGGATGCAACTTTGGATGGGTGCAACTTGGATGCAACTTTGGATGGGTGCAACTTGTATGCAACTTTGGATGGGTGCAACTTGTATGCAACTTTGGATGGGTGCAACTTGGATACAACTTTGAATGGGTGCAACTTGGATACAACTTTGGATGGGTGCAATTTGGATACAACTTTTGCACACAACTTGCATTGTATAACATTTAGGAACGACATTTAGGAACAACTTTCATGCAACTTCTGAGGGTTAACATTGAAGCCTGTGGACCTGAAGTTGCATGAAAGTCAGACCAAAGTAGTGCATGAACTACTTTGAAGTTGCTGCAACTTCATGTCACGCATATATGAATGGTTATCTTTGGAAAACACAGGGAAACAACTTGTCATGCAACTTTAATGTCCAAAGTTGAACGACAAGTCACACAAGTGTGAATGGACCTTTAGAGACTCAGGCTTTCACACTGGATGGGCAGATTCCACAGAAGTCCCTTGAAACCTCTGAAATGACTGAAGAATAAAAGTAGTACCATTTACCTTTTGTTGGGTCGAATAATTCGGAGAGGTCAGTGGGTAACTCCAATACTACAACAAAAAGAAAGAAAAAACCTGTGTTAGGCTGGATTCACACCTATGCATTTTTATTGCTTTTTGCATTTTGCACTACAGTCCATTTAACATGGTTTCCTATATGATACGTTCTGTAGTGCGAATCTGCAAAATGCACTGAAAATGCCATAGGTGTGAATCCAGCCTAATACACCTCTGTAATCCACCATCACAAATGGTATAGGATTGTAGGGCTGGACACTTAGGATCTAATGAACGAATCCCAATTAGAATCCATTCACGATTTTCATTGAGGTGTTCTAAAATACAAATCATTGATCTTCCCCTATAACCAAGAACAATTTGGTAATAACAAAACTCACCATCTGATGGGTCAGACTTGATTGGCTGGAATGAGGTAGATGGATTTAGCAAATCAACACTGCTGTCTAATGAGGCTGAAGACTGGAGGGGGCAGCTGGTATCTACACTGGGTAGAAGGGTGGATCCAGAATCTTCCACTACTTCGCTGGATGGAGGGCATTCCTGGGTTTCTGAACAAGAAATACAAATTATCAGCAATCGTCTAATGAAATCACTCTTGCATCATGGCACCTGTATGCCTGGGGGTGGCAGTAGTCATCACATGACATATTTCTCAGGTAAGTAGAAAGTGGACATTGGGGTACTCAAACTCGCAGAGGGACAAGTAGGCAATAGTCATTACTATCTTCACAATCACAGAGGGAAAACTAGAGAAGAGCCAACATAATATCCACACTATGTATACTCCCTGGGGGTAGAGTGCAGCTATCATAGTATTTACGTTCCCTGGTGGATACAGAGAAGCCATCATTGGGGGTTATGCTACCTGGGGGTATAGAGTAGATATCTCACTATCCATACTCCCTGGGAGTATACAGTAGGCCTCATACTATCCATACTCCCTGGGAGTATACAGTAGGCCTCATACTATCCATACTCCCTGGGAGTATACAGTAGATCGCATACTATCCATACTCCCTGGGGGTAGAGTGCAGCTTTCATAGTATTTATATTTCCTGGTGGATACAGAGAAGCCGTCGTAGGGTTTATGCTCCCTGGGGGTATAGAGTAGATATCTCACTATCCATACTCTCTGCAGGTAAAGAGTAGATATCACACTATCCATACTCCCTGGGAGTATACAGTAGATTGCATACTATCCATACTGCCTGGGAGTATACAGTAGATTTCATACTATCCATACTCCCTGGGAGTATACAGTAGATCTCATACTATCCATACTTCCTGGGAGTATACAGTAGATCTCATACTATCCATACTTCCTGGGAGTATACAGTAGATCGCATACTATTCATACTCCCTGGGAGTATACAGTAGATCGCATACTATCCATACTCCCTGGGGATAAAGCAAAGCTCTTACACTATAGTAACTCACCAGAAACGGCGCTCTGAGGCGTAGCCGGTGGGTGGGGCTTAGGTTCTGTTTCATGGGTGAGGGCAGCTTGATGGGGGTTGTTTGCGATTGCAGGATTTGATTGGACAAGATCTTCGGGAGGTGGGACAGGCACAACAACTGGAGGAGAGTTTGAAGTGTCTTTATTGACCAAAAGAACCTCTATGGGCCCCGTGGTACTCTTCAGGTGAATCTGAAACTTTTTCTGTCCGTTGATTGCCTAAAGGTGGACCAGGAGGTGACAGAATTTTAAAATATATGTAGCAAGACAGGCAGAAGCTGAAAATCAGAATAAAGGACACTTACCTCTGGCACCGGAACCTCTAAACATGTCCCCGACGGCGCTCGAATGGCAAGCAATGTATCACCTGTAAAACCACAACAATCACAATAGACTCCACAACCAAAAGACAACCCATGTACAGTTATAATTAAGATGAGCAGTAAGTGGGAACACCACAGAGTCTAGCATTACAGGGACATGGGCAATAGGTGGGATCACAACCACTGAGTCTAGCATGACAGGGACATGGGCAATAGGTGGGAACACAACCACAGAGTCTAGCATTAAAATGGAATGGCTAAAAGGTGGGAACACAATCACAGAGTCTAGCATCATAAGGACATTGGCAATAGGTGGGAACAACACCAACGAGTATAGGATTACAGGGACATGGGTCTAGCATTAAAAGAAAATGGTTAATAGTTGGGAACACAACCACTCAGCCTAGCATCATATGGACATGGGCAATAGGTGAGAACACCACCACTGATCTAGCATTACAGGGACATGGGCAACAGGTGGGAAGTTGATGAAATTAGCTCCATACACTGAAAGGTGACCAGGCCTTGTGAAATCCCCTACCAGCTCACACCATCAGTAACAAGACTAACCTGGAAAACAGCGACAGATATCTTCATGCGTCAGGTACGCTAATGTAAACCCAGTTAAGGAAGAACATTCCTTCCAACACAAGTAACTATCAGCCATTTATGAGGGTTCAATGAGTAGATAGCCCAGTGCAGAAGACTAGAGTAGCCCCATACAGGGGAGGGTTGGGTGAGGAGGTAATGTACTGTATATGGTGGATAAGAGGCGGTTAAGTGTGGAAGAGGAGGAAAATATATGTATAAGGGAAGGGGGTAGATCAGTGTGGAAGAGAAGGGGTAGATATGTATAGGGGAAGGTGGTAGATCAGTTAGGTAAAGGATATCCCGTGTTCTGCACATCATCTGTCACATTCTTGATGCTTTGTTGCACCCAGACACGTTGCTGGTTGAGTTCCTGCTCTCGTTTCTCCAGATCTGCTAGTTCAGCCTTCAGGTCAATGAGTTTGTCGGCAATCTCCCGCGTGTTACAACCGGGACCAACTCCCCTGCAGAGAAGTAGAACAGATTATTCTCCATAGTCCATTGTACGTATACATACAGAGTTCTAGCTGGACTGAGAGGATCAGAATGCAGGATCCATCTCCCTGATCTAAGAACCAAAAAGTACATGAAGTATTTTGGGTCCACAACCGGCAAAAATATAAAAGCAGAAAAAAGGTCAACACCAACCAATCGTGTAGCTGCACTGCTTTCCGACTGTGGGGATGTGGATAATGCCCTGCCTGTGGGCTTTTCATACACCACATGACAATGCCCCAGTCTCCAATCTGCCTTCCCTGTGGGGTGGACTGTTCACATTAATATCTACTACTTCTCCAATAATATCATAAACACACATATTTATAGACATACAGATCAGAAGGGACAATTCTTCCTTCGTATTGGCCCCACAGAGAGAAAGGGCAGTTTCTCTTCCCGGAAATGACCCTACAGGCAGCTCATGCCTGGGACTGACCCTACAGGAAGGAAAGGCAGCTCGTCCCCGGGACTGACCCTACAGGCAGGAAGAACAGCTCGTCCCCAGGACGGACCCTACAGGCAGGAAGGGCAGCTCACCCCCGGGACTGACTCTACAGGTAGGAAGGGCAGATCACCCCCGGGACTGACCCCTACAGGCAGGAAGGACACCTCGTCCCCGGGACTGACCCTACAGGCAGGAAGGACAGTCCATTTACAGGTCAGACCCTACAGATAGGAAGGACAGTGTACTATACAGGCGCCACCACCCAGAGATGTCCCTATATGAGCCCCACCAATCAGACTCATCCATTCAGACAACTGCAGACACGAGGCCTGCTCTGTGCACAATTCCTACTTCCACTGAATACTGTTCTTTGATTTCTTCTCTATCAGCCCGATGCCTTCTAGCACATTGGTGATGTCATAAATTCGACGTTTCTGTCTGACAGCGAGAGTGTCTGCGGCCTGCAAGACAAAACATAACAATGACAACCAAATCTTATTACCACACAAGACAAAGACAGCTAAAACAACTGAAAATATACTAGCATGACACACATCTCTATCGAGCTAGAAGGTGAACATCACGGACAGAGGAAGAGTAAGGAGACCATCATCTGTGTGCGGTAGTACCCTCAGTGTCAGGTAACAGGTATGTACGGTAGTGTCCTCAGTGTCAGGTGATCGGTTTATATGGTAATGTCCTCAGTGTCGGGTATATATGGTAGGGACCCCAGTGTCAAGGTGACGGGTATATATGTTAGGGTCCTCAGTGTCAGGTGACGGGTATATACGGTAGGGTCCTCAGTGTAAGGTATATACGGTAGAGTCCTCAGTGTCAGGTGATGGATATATACGGTAGGGTCCTCAGTGTAAGGTATATACGGTAGGGTGCTCAGTGTCAGGTGATGGATATATACGGTAGGGTCCTCAGTGTAAGGTATATACGGGTAGGGTCCTCAGTGTCAGGTGACGGATATATACGGTAGGGTCCTCAGTGTCAGGTGACGGATATATACGGTAGGGTCCTCAGTGTCAGGTGATGGATATATACGGTAGGGTCCTCAGTGTAAGGTATATACGGTAGGGTCCTCAGTGTCAGGTGACGGATATATACAGTAGGGTCCTCAGTGTAAGGTATATATGGGTAGGGTCCTCAGTGTCAGGTGACGGATATATACGGTAGGGTCCTCAGTGTCAGGTGATGGATATATACGGTAGGGTCCTCAGTGTAAGGTATATACGGTAGGGTCCTCAGTGTCAGGTGATGGATATATACGGTAGGGTCCTCAGTGTAAGGTATATACGGTAGGGTCCTCAGTGTCAGGTGACGGATATATACAGTAGGGTCCTCAGTGTAAGGTATATATGGGTAGGGTCCTCAGTGTCAGGTGACGGATATATACGGTAGGGTCCTCAGTGTAAGGTATATACGGTAGGGTCCTCAGTGTCAGGTGATGGATATATACGGTAGGGTCCTCAGTGTAAGGTATATACGGTAGGGTCCTCAGTGTCAGGTGACGGATATATACAGTAGGGTCCTCAGTGTAAGGTATATATGGGTAGGGTCCTCAGTGTCAGGTGACGGATATATACGGTAGGGTCCTCAGTGTCAGGTGATGGATATATACGGTAGGGTCCTCAGTGTAAGGTATATACGGGTAGGGTCCTCAGTGTCAGGTGACGGATATATACGGTAGGGTCCTCAGTGTCAGGTGACGGATATATACGGTAGGGTCCTCAGTGTCAGGTGATGGATATATACGGTAGGGTCCTCAGTGTAAGGTATATACGGTAGGGTCCTCAGTGTCAGGTGATGGATATATACGGTAGGGTCCTCAGTGTAAGGTATATACGGTAGGGTCCTCAGTGTCAGGTGACGGATATATACAGTAGGGTCCTCAGTGTAAGGTATATACGGTAGGGTCCTCAGTGTCAGGTGACGGATATATACGGTAGGGTCCTCAGTGTCAGGTGATGGATATATACGGTAGGGTCCTCAGTGTAAGGTATATACGGTAGGGTCCTCAGTGTCAGGTGATGGATATATACGGTAGGGTCCTCAGTGTAAGGTATATACGGTAGGGTCCTCAGTGTCAGGTGATGGATATATACGGTAGGGTCCTCAGTGTAAGGTATATACGGTAGGGTCCTCAGTGTCAGGTGACGGATATATACAGTAGGGTCCTCAGTGTAAGGTATATACGGTAGGGTCCTCAGTGTCAGGTGACGGATATATACAGTAGGGTCCTCAGTGTAAGGTATATACGATAGGGCCCCTTAGTGTCAGGTGACGGATATATACGGTAGGGTCCTCAGTGTCAGGTGACGGATATATACGGTAGGGACCTCAGTGTATGGTGATGGGTGTTACAGACATAGCCGGGACAGGGGCTTTTGGAGAGGATTCAGTGTATACTGGGGGGGATCTGCGGAGTGGTCTTGTTACTTTGGATTCAAGTCCATGTCTCCCCAAGACACACAGACTCGGGGACTCTAAGCCCAGGGTCCATGTTAAGGGCATACATGCCACATTTCCACCAAGAACTGCTCCACACTGTCGGACTCAGCAGATGCTGATGTCTGTGCCCCCTGCCATAATGTGTTTAATGAAAGTATTTCTCCTGCCATTGTCTGAAGGTGTTCTGTGTTTATACTATGTATAATGTGTATTGCACTGTGTGAACTCGGAGACGGCAAGTCTGACCTTGGATGAAACCTCAGAGTCATCCAGGTGCCCAATTAATGAAATGTTTATAGGATAGGTCTGTTGCTCTAATTATTTTTCCATGTGCAGTTTGTATTTTTGGGGTAATATGCTCGGGAGGGGGATGTCCCCCTGTGGGAATGTATTCTGTGTTAGTTTTCATCAGATAAAGGTGTTCCAGCTTTGCAGCCAAACGAGTCCTGCCTTGTTCTTGGTTGTAATATGAGGCTATAATATGTAAAATTCATCTTTAGACTTCACTAGAGGAAGTGGCATATGACAGAATCACTAAATCGGTGTGGGACATTCCATTACAACGGGTATGTACGGTAGTGTCCTCAGTGTCAGGTGACGGGGTATGTATGGTAGTGTCCTCAGTGTCAGGTGACGGGTATGTACGGTAGTGTCCTCAGTGTCAGGTGACGGGGTATGTATGGTAGTGTCCTCAGTGTCAGGTGACGGGGTATGTATGGTAGTGTCCTCAGTGTCAGGTGACGGGGTATGTATGGTAGTGTCCTCAGTGTCAGGTGACGGGTATGTACGGTAGTGTCCTCAGTGTCAGGTGACAGGGAATGTACGGTAGAGTCCTCGGTGTCAGGTGACGGGGTATGTACGGTAGTGTCCTCAGTGTCAGGTGACGGGGTATGTATGGTAGTGTCCTCAGTGTCAGGTGACGGGGTATGTATGGTAGTGTCCTCAGTGTCAGGTGACGGGGTATGTATGGTAGTGTCCTCAGTGTCAGGTGACGGGTATGTACGGTAGTGTCCTCAGTGTCAGGTGACAGGGAATGTACGGTAGAGTCCTCGGTGTCAGGTGACGGGGTATGTACGGTAGTGTCCTCAGTGTCAGGCGACAGGGAATGTACGGTAGAGTCCTCAGTGTCAGGTGACGGGGTATGTACGGTAGAGTCCTCGGTGTCAGGTGACGGGGTATGTACGGTAGAGTCCTCAGTGTCAGGTGACGGGGTATGTACGGTAGAGTCCATAGTGTTAGGTGTCGGGTATATATGGTAGTCCTCAGTGTCAGGTGACAGGGAATGTACGGTAGAGTCCTCAGTATCAGGTATTAGAGTAGAGTCCTCAGCGTCAGGTGACGGGGTTTATATGGTTGCCTCCTCAGTGTCAAGTATATAAGGTAGAGTCCTCAGTGTCGGGTAACTGTTATATACGGTAGGGTCCTCGGTGTCAGGTAACTTATATACGGTAGAGTCCCCAGTGTTAGGTGATGGATAATTATGGTAGAGTTCTCAGTTTCAGGTGACGGGGTATGTACTGTAGTCCTCAGTGTCAGGAGACAGGAATAAACGGTAGACGCCTCAGTGGCGGGAATATACGGCAGAGTCCTCAGTGTCAGGTGACGGTTATGTACGGTAGGGTGCTTAGTGTCAGGGGAACTGGAATATACAGTAGTGACCACGGTGTCAGGTGATGGGGTATGTACGGTAGTCCTCGGTGTCAGGTGACGGTTACGTACGATAGATGCCTCAGTGTCAGGTGACGGGGTATGTACTGTAGAGTCCTCAGTGTAAGGTGACGGGTATATACGGTAGAGTCCTCAGTGTCAAGTGACGGGGTATATGGTAGTCCTCAGTGTCAGGTGACGGGGTATGTACGGTAGAGTCCTCAGTGTCAGGTGACTGGGGTATATGGTAGAGTCCATAGTGTTAGGTGTCGGGTATATATTGTAGTCCTCAGTGTCAGGTGACGGGGTATGTACGGTAGAGTCCTCAGTGTCAGGTGACGGGGTATGTACGGTAGAGTTCTCGGTGTCAGGTGATGGGGTATGTACGGTAGAGTCCTCGGTGTCAGGTGACGGGGTATGTACGGTAGAGTCCTCGGTGTCAGGTGACGGGGTATGTACGGTAGAGTCCTCGGTGTCAGGTGACGGGGTATGTACGGTAGAGTCCTCGGTGTCAGGTGACGGGGTATGTACGGTAGAGTCCTCAGTGTCAGGTGACGGGGTATGTACGGTAGAGTCCTCAGTGTCAGGTGACGGGGTATGTACGGTAGAGTCCTCAGTGTCAGGTGACGGGGTATGTACGGTAGAGTCCTCAGTGTCAGGTGACGGGGTATGTACGGTAGAGTCCTCAGTGTCAGGTGACGGGGTATGTACGGTAGAGTCCTCGGTGTCAGGTGACGGGGTATGTATGGTAGAGTCCTCGGTGTCAGGTGACGGGGTATGTACGGTAGAGTCCTCGGTGTCAGGTGACGGGGTATATACGGTAGAGTCCATAGTGTTAGGTGTCGGGTATATATGGTAGTCCTCAGTGTCAGGTGACGGGGTATGTACGGTAGAGTCCTCGGTGTTAGGTGACGGGGTATGTACGGTAGCGTCCTTGGTGTCAGGTGACGGGTATTTATGGTAGTCCTCGGTGTCGGGTATATACGGTAGAGTCCTCGGTGTCAGGTGACGGGGTATGTACGGTAGAGTCCTCAGTGTCAGGTGACGGGGTATGTACGGTAGAGTCCTCAGTGTCAGGTGACGGGGTATGTACGGTAGAGTCCTCAGTGTCAGGTGACGGGGTATGTACGGTAGAGTCCTCAGTGTCAGGTGACGGGGTATGTACGGTAGAGTCCTCAGTGTCAGGTGACGGGGTATGTACGGTAGAGTCCTCAGTGTCAGGTGACGGGGTATGTACGGTAGAGTCCTCAGTGTCAGGTGACGGGGTATGTATGGTAGAGTCCTCGGTGTCAGGTGACGGGGTATGTACGGTAGAGTCCTCAGTGTCAGGTGACGGGGTATGTACGGTAGAGTCCTCAGTGTCAGGTGACGGGGTATGTACGGTAGAGTCCTCGGTGTCAGGTGACGGGGTATGTATGGTAGAGTCCTCGGTGTCAGGTGACGGGGTATGTACGGTAGAGTCCTCGGTGTCAGGTGACGGGGTATATACGGTAGAGTCCATAGTGTTAGGTGTCGGGTATATATGGTAGTCCTCAGTGTCAGGTGACGGGGTATGTACGGTAGAGTCCTCGGTGTTAGGTGACGGGGTATGTACGGTAGCGTCCTTGGTGTCAGGTGACGGGTATTTATGGTAGTCCTCGGTGTCGGGTATATACGGTAGAGTCCTCGGTGTCAGGTGACGGGGTATGTACGGTAGAGTCCTCAGTGTCAGGTGACGGGGTATGTACGGTAGAGTCCTCAGTGTCAGGTGACGGGGTATGTACGGTAGAGTCCTCAGTGTCAGGTGACGGGGTATGTACGGTAGAGTCCTCAGTGTCAGGTGACGGGGTATGTACGGTAGAGTCCTCAGTGTCAGGTGACGGGGTATGTACGGTAGAGTCCTCAGTGTCAGGTGACGGGGTATGTACGGTAGAGTCCTCAGTGTCAGGTGACGGGGTATGTACGGTAGAGTCCTCAGTGTCAGTGACGGGGTATGTATGGTAGAGTCCTCGGTGTCAGGTGACGGGGTATGTACGGTAGAGTCCTCGGTGTCAGGTGACGGGGTATATACGGTAGAGTCCATAGTGTTAGGTGTCGGGTATATATGGTAGTCCTCAGTGTCAGGTGACGGGGTATGTACGGTAGAGTCCTCGGTGTTAGGTGACGGGGTATGTACGGTAGAGTCCTCAGTGTCAGGTGACGGGGTATGTACGGTAGAGTCCTCGGTGTCAGGTGACAGGGTATGTACGGTAGAGTCCTCGGTGTCAGGTGACGGGGTATGTACGGTAGCGTCCTTGGTGTCAGGTGACGGGTATTTATGGTAGTCCTCGGTGTCGGGTATATACGGTAGAGTCCTCAGTGTCAGGTGACGGGTATATACAGTAAATCTCGTAGACAGATGTATACAGGTTGGTCAGGTATATACAGTAGTTTTTACATACATTGGTATATACAATAGCGTCAGGTACACAAGGTAATGCTCACATACACAGGTACATACGAGTGAATATGGTGATGCCTATGGCCAGGGTATATACCGTATTTCCCCAATACATGGATATACACAGAGTGCTCACATACACAGGTATATATGGCAGTGACCATTATATATATATATATATATATATATATATATTGCACACAGGTATATACAGCCGGTTTCGGTAGACACGGTAACGCTCACATACAAGGATATATATATATATATACACATCAGGGGTCCTCCACAGAGGTATATACTGTAGTGTCAGGTATATAGATCAGTAATCTACACAGGGAAATACGGTAGTGCCCCTGTACACAGGTGTATACGGTAGCGGTATGAGCTGACAGCGGGTAGTTCGGATTCGGTGGACGGAATATGGAGGACGCACAGGACCGATGAGACGGAATACCGCTCACACCGATAACCCTCTATACGGATATATACGGTCCTGTGCCGCACACATAGACCGTAGCGGAGCACACGCGGCTCTCTCCGGTATTACCGCCTTGAGGTCCAGCACGCCGTCCTCGGCCTCCTGTAGCAGGGACACGAACTTGCTGGTGAGGAGCCCCAGACTCTTCTCATGGCGGCTCGGCGTGACCGGACACTGCGCGGGATCCGCCATGACAGCACCGCGAGGCGGGGGGCGGGGCCTCCGGTCAGCTGCTCCAACGGCCAACCCAGGGCATGCCGGGAGAGGGCGGAGCCCAGCGCGCGAGGGGGGTTGGACTGAGGGACCGTCTGTAAATATATCACCTCGTGGGAGACCGAGGGACCGTCTGTAAATAGCTAGGAGTGAGGGAAGACGGAGGGCGACATGAAACAACCGATGGATGTGTACTATTGTGTATGGGGTGCACAGGGGGCCCCCTATCTCTGTCTATTGAGACGCATTCTCTGCGGCCAATGGGGCTGATTTACTAAAACTGGAGAGTGCAAAATCTGGTGCAGCTGTGCATGGGAGCCAATCAGCTTCTGACTTCAGCTTGTTCAATTAAGCTTTGACAATACAACCTGGAAGCTGATTGGTTTCTATGCAGAGCTGCACCAGATTTTGCACTCTTCAGCTTTAGTAAATCCCCCCCCCCCCCTATCTGAACACACCGCACTCCATTCATTCCTATGTCCCCGGAGATCGCGGCCTGAACTCTGTATTCTATGTACAGTCCAGTGTGATCGGGGTCAGGTGCTGATAAGAATATACACTCAACAGACACTTTATTAGGTACACCTGTTCAATTGTTTGGCAACACAAATTGCTAATCAGCCAATCACATGGCAGCATTTGTGCATCTAGATGTGGTGAAGATGACTTTCAAACTGAGCATCAGAATGGGGAAGAAATTATTAAAGGGCCCAGAGGTCCCCAGGCCCCCTGGATGGCAACCCCCCCTTTTTTTTCTAAAAACATTTTTATTTTTTTTTAAATTAAAGGGCCCAGAGGTCCCCTGGGCCCGGATTTCTACCCCTCCTTTTTTTTCTAAAAACATTTTAAAATTTTTATTTTAATTAAAGGGCCCAGAGGTCCCCTGGGCCCGGATTTCTACCCCTCCTTTTTTTATAATTTGTTTTATATATATATATTTTTGTAAGGGGCCCAGAGGTCCCCAGGGCACCCCCCCCCCCCCCTCCCATTTCTCAATTCGCGGGCAGCCATCCCACTTCTCAATTTCAGGAGGCAGCACCCCCCGGGTTATCTGCTCCAGGCGGCCCATAAGGCAAGCTATGGTAAGTGGTGTATTTGGGGGAGGGGAGGCACCATACATCACAATGGCCCGGGTCCCCTGCTGCATAGTCAATGCTAAATCTTCCATCCCCTCTACTACTACACATATCCTACACCAGTGGTCATCAACCCTAAACCTCAGGGACCACTAACAGGCCAGGTTTGCAAGATAACTGAAATCCATCACAGGTGATATCATTTGCTGCTCAGTGATTGCAGTATTCTAGTCTGCATCTCCCCAAGGTAATACATAAAACCTGGCCTGTTAGTGGTCCCTGAGGACAGGGCTGATGACTGCTGTCCTACACTACTACTCCACCACCCTTCTCTACGGGAAGTGTTGCGATGGTGATTGGTGGAGAGCAGGCAGTGTCAGGATTCGGATTTCTCGAAAAGTACAAATATCTAGGAAGATTTCTGATGATGTCATATCACAGTTTATTAATCACACATTGGAGTGGTCGGTACAAATTGCACGTCGGACTTCAACATATAAAAAGTGCTTCACAGTGTAGAACCCGCAGCATGGCATTCCTACATTTTACACGACTTTCCCCGGGTTCATGAGGTTCTTGGGGTCCAATGTCGCTTTAATCTGCTCCATGACCCGAATGCCGACTTCCCCGACTTCCTCTCGCAGTAATAACCGTTTTCCTATTCCGATTCCATGTTCCCCGGTGCAGGTTCCATGCAGAGCCAGAGCCCTCCTGCAGGACACAGTAATATTTGTAATCACAGAGGAGATTGATACAATGTCCGATTCCCCCAATGTTCATGCCTCAAATTTCTAACTTTTACATCCAACCTGAATTACTAAAGCCCTGTACACACGATCGGATATCTAACGGAATCTAATATGATGGATTTTTTCGTCGGATATCTGATGAAGCTGACTTTCATCAGTCTTGCCTACACACCATCGGTCAAAAATCCGACCGTGTCCAAACGCGGTGACGTAAAACACTACGACGTGCTGAGAAAACTGAAGTTTAATGTTTCCGAACATGTGTCGACTTGATTCTGAGCATGCGTGGATTTTTGACCGATGGAATTCCAAACAGACGACCGTTTTTTTCTATCATTTTTTTATCCATAGGAAAAATTTAAAACATGTTCTATTTTTTTTCACCGATGGAAAACAAAACGATGGGGCCCACACACGATCGGTTTGTCCGATGAAAACAGTCCATCGGTCTGTTTTCATCAGACAAACCAATCGTGTGTACAGGGCTTAAGAGTACCTCGCCCCAGAGACATCACTGTGGGATTGGTTTATTAACCACTTCCATACCAGGCACTTACGCACCTTCCCGCCCAAGCCAATTTTCAGCTTTCAGCACTGTCGCAATTTGAATGACAATTGCGCGGTCATGCTACACTGCACCCAAACAAAATTGGCGTCCTTTTTTCCCCACAAATAGAGCTTTCTTTTGGTGGTATTTGATCACCTCTGCGTTTTTTTTTTTTTGTGCAACAACTAAAAATAGAGCGAAGATTTTGAAAAAAAAATAAAGTTTTTATTTTTTTCTGTTAATTTTTTTGTAAATGAGTATGTTTTCTCTTTCAATTATGGGCACTGATATGGTGGCACTGATGGGCACCGATGAGGTGGCACTGATGGGCACCGATGAGGTAGTTCTGATGGGCACCGATTAGGTTGCACTGATGGGCACTGATAGGCGGCGCTGGTATTGGGCACTGATGGGCACTCATGGGCGGCACTGATGGGCACTCATAGGCAGCACTGGGCACTCATAGGCAGCACAGATGGGCACTCATAGGCGGCACAGGTGGGCACTCATAGGCGGCACAGGTGGGCACTCATAGGCGGCACAGGTGGGCACTGATAGGCGGCACAGGTGGGCACTGATAGGTGGCACAGGTGGGCACTGGGCATGGATTGGCACTGTGGGGTGGCACTGACAGACACTGGGGTGGCACTGATGATCACTGAGGGGTGGCACTGATGGATCAATGTTGCCAATCAGTGCCCATGTGTGGGCACTGATTGGCATCATTTTTTTTTTACTGCCCCCCTTTTTTTTTTGGTCATTTTTTTTTTTTGTCATTTTTTTTTGTCATTTTTTTTGGTCTTTTTTTTGTATTTTTTTTATTTCCCTGGTGGTCTAGTGTGGCGATCCGAGGGGGGGGCTGCGCTGATAAACAATCAGCGCGAACCCCCCCTGTCAGGAGAGCCGCTGATCGGCTCTCCTCTACATGCGTCTGTCAGACGCGAGTGAGGAAGAGCCGTCGGCGGCTCTTCCTGTTTACATCGTGATCAGCCGTGATTGGACACGGCTGATCACGTGGTAACGAGGCTCCGCCGGAGACTCGTTACCGAGATCGGAGGTGCAGGGTGTCAGACTGACACCCCGCATCACCGATCGCCGCGCTGCGCGCCCGCACGGGCGCGTGCGGCATGAAATCGTGCAGGCCGTTTGAGAACGGCCTGTCACGATTTCATAACCACTTCCCGGCCGTAAATCGGCTATTGGCCGGGCGGGAAGTGGTTAAACCTAGAGAGTGCTACTGCTGACTCTTCTGCAGTGCACAGGTGTGTGTGTGTAGAAAAATGATTTCCCATATCCCTGTATATTGTTTTCACGAAGATGCACGTCCAAGAGTCTTTAAGGCCGGATTCACACCTATGCAAATTGGTTGCAGCTTAAACCGCATCTAATACGCAGAACATTTCTAAATACATTGGGCCAGATTCAGAGAGCCGTAACTCCTGTGTAACTGGTGTTAGACTGGAGTAATTTCAAATTACGCGCGTTTTTTAGCTAGTCTGAAACCTCAAACCATGAATAGACGGCTGCGGGCTTCAATTCGACTGGATTACGTGTTCGTACGCCTTCGGATCTACACTGCAATAAAATTGCGGCCACTGGGTGGATTTCCCGTCGTTTTCCGCGTCGGGGTATGCTAATGAGCTTTTGCCGGCGATCCCAGAAATTACGATCTTCAATCGCAATCTCTTACGGCATCTTTAGTCATCTTTTTTTTGCGTAACACTATACCAGCTTTTTGCTGCTCTAATATTAGACAGCCCATGTTAAGTATGGCCGTCGTTCCCGCGTCGAATTTCAACGTTTTCCGACGTCTTTTATTATTTTTTACGTAAGTGGTCTGGGAATAGGAATGTCCATAAACGACGCTACTCAAACAACGAATGACGTAACGACGTGATTTCGCGCAATGCATGGCAGGAAATTTCTGAACGGAGCATACGCAGTTCGATCGCCGCGCGGACGCACCTAATTTAAATGCTTCACGCCCCCTAATCGCGTATTTCGATTACGCGGCGAGAAATAGACTACGCCGCCGTAGCGTACGGGCAAAAATCTACCAGAATTCGATGTAGAGCCTGGTAAAATACGGCAGCGTAGAGTATTTCGATTACGCAGTGCAAAATTAAGTGTATCTGAATCTGGCCCATTGTTTTCAATGAGGCTGGTTCACATATGTGCGATGCATTTGCACTGCGCACTGCAGTAAAAACGTGTGCATTTGCACTGCGCACTGCAGTAAAAACGTGCGCGGATTTTATGCCTTGCGGTGCGTCTCAGGTGCGAATTCAGTCCCATTATCTTCTATGGGTACGCAGCTGATTCGTAGATGTGTTCAGTTCTCTTCAGGAATTTCTCTCATTCAGCTCAATACACTTCTCCCCCACTCTCCCCTCATCCGGAACTTCTCCCAGGTCTCCAAATTCGCAGCTAAAACGCAATGGATCTGCTGAACACTTCCCTTATCTATCTGCAGAGACTACAGAGCTGAAATTCGCACCTAAAAAAGTGTGATTCCGGCCTTAAAACTATCCATGTTTCTTGCCGACACCACCGATTGTGGAAGAGAGTTCCAAATCCTTACCGCCCTGAATGTGAAAAATCCAATTAACCAATCTAGACCATTCTGAGTAAACGTTAATTATCACCACCCTTTGGACTCGTCCTCTGTCCAAGAACAAACCATATGGTCCATGCCTACTGACCTCAGCTGGTAGATTAAAATAGATTCCTTTCTCAAATTGCCAGAGGCCCCGTCTGGTGAGAAGTAATTTTTGGCCCCCCAGCTCACTGGCTGCATGGGAGAAGAGGTAAGAAGTCACCCCCCCCCCCCGCTTCTCACTTTAATGCAAGATGTCATTTCTGACATCAGAAGCTTTTGCTTAGGGCCCCAGGGAGGTCAGGATCGGCACTGTGTATGAGGATTGCCTACCGGGCTAGTCTGTCAGTGAATTCCTTCACCCTCCGCACTTCATCCTCATCTTTCAGGTCCAGCACGATAATACAATGGAAATTTCCATCGCCAACATGTCCGGCTATGGGACCTGCCGAGACACATAACAATGGGCTGATCATGGTTGAAGAGAGAAGTCTTGGATATCATTCTGGATGGAAGTGACATAAGTGTAATATTACATATTTACAGAAGTATTCTACCTGTAATACGAGACTGAATGAGGTCTTCACTAGTGTCCACTATGATTTCAGGGAGTTTAGAGATGGGGACACATACGTCTGTAGAATAGCCCTGAAACAAGAATATTATATTCGTATTATTGTTAGCGGGGTCCTCAGGATTTGTGTCACTCATTGATACAGTATTTATAGCTGTAGACTCACACAGGATTCATTATATTATTTGTGGCAGTAAACAAGCTATTGACAATCAAATCTTGGAAAGCTGGGCACTGCCATGAGGACATGTGCCAAAGTACAGCAGGGGAGGATCTATTCATGGTAAGCTGGACACTGCTATGGGGAACATGTACAACATATAGCTCCGGAGGGTCGTTTCATGGTAAGCTTGGCACCGCCATTAAGGACACGTACAACATATAGAAGGGGAGGGTCGTTTCATGGAAAGGGGGGCGCTGCCATGGAGGACATGTACCAATATACAGTGGGAGAGGGTCTTTTCATGGGAAGCCTGGCACTGCCGTGGAGTAAGGTGGTCAGATAAAAAAAAAATCTGGGGACATATTTTTTTTTATACTAGTAATGGCGGAAATCAGTGGCTCTATGCCCGTTGCCGCCCGCCTCACAACCTGTCAAGTCTTAATCTTCAGGCCCCGGCTACTACTGGGTGGGAAGATCACTCTGCCGGGGAAGCCAAGTAGATAAGCAGGCATGAACATGCAAGCGAAGCTGAATGGGCATGCACCCAAAACGAAAGAAATATTCCCTCCGCTCGACCAGCACATGATCATCAGAAAGGGGAACAGATAATGGAAAAATACACCCACCTAAGCTAGTAAGAGTGGCGGAGCGGGGGTGTGTATTCAGATTTTCTTTTTTTTTTAATTCTGCACTGACTGTCTTTGAAATTGCCCCTGTTCAAATCCAATCCAGGGACAAAACTGGGGACAGACTTTGTTCGGGGACAGTGTCCTCAATCCGGAGACTGTCCCCAGATACCAGGGATGTCTGGTCACCCTACCGTGGGGGGGGGGGGGACATGTACAGTGGGGGGAGGGTCTATTCATGGGAAGCCTGGCACTGCCATAGGCGACAGGTACAGTGGAGGGGAGTGGACATGTACCAACATACACCAGAGGGATGGTCTATTCTTGGAAAGCTGGACACTGCCATGGGGGACATGTATCAATATACAGCACAGGAGGGTCTTTTCATGGGACAGCAGGAGAGGGTTTATTCATGGGAAGCTAGACATTGCTATTGGGGACATGCATCATTGTACAGCAGGGGGATGTTATATTCATGGGAAGCTGGGCACTGCCATGGAGGACATGTACCAACATATAGCAGGGGAGAGTTTTTTTATGGAAAGCTGGGCACTGCCATAGGGGACATGTACTAATGTAAAGCTAAGGAGAGTCTCTTCATGGGAAGCTGGGCACTGTCATGTACCAACATTCAGAGCAGGAGGGTTTTTATATGGGTTAGGTAGTCAGCATAGTGCAATGTAGGAAGAATGCACCTGCACCATCTGGTCCTTACCTGGCATCCGGGACGCAGGGCCAGTACCGCATACCATGCATTATGCCGGGCCGTCCACAGCCGATTCCTCTCTTCCTGGTCTTGGGCCCATGTGAAGTCTGAGCCACCATTTAGCTGAATAATTTCCCCTGTGAGAAACAGAATGCCATTAGCCCATAACTGCCGGGTGTACAATGATTGGGGACACCTGTTGTGTGTGAAGGAGAAGGTTCTGTGTGTATGGTAAGTTCAGCTCTCTGTATTGTGTGTGCATATAGATATGTTTATATACTGATACGTGTATATACTGTGGTACTGTGTATATGATTCTATTGTGTGGTGTATGTTTATATAGTGCTGCGTAGGTGCATACAGAGCTGTGTAAAATACGCAAGACTTCGAGGGCTGTGCGCTAAGTGAGTGGGAGCAGGAGGGGAGGATGCTGGTGGCTGTGTGATCAGAGGTAGATAGAGCTTTCTAAAAAACACAATCAACAATTTAGGAGCTATATACCAATGTGCATAGGCTGACAGAATCCTATCGCAGCCTCAGAGCACACAAGGAAAATATTACCTGTGCTGGTACAAAATTAAAAGGCATGTTCACAAATACTAGGAGTTTTGTGAATAAAATGACAGAACTAGAACTACTGATACATTGAGAGGATGTTAACTTCATGGGAGTATCAGAAACCTGGTTTGACAACGCACATGACTGACTTACAAATTCCAAGGGTATTCCCTGTATAGGAGGGACAGGGTAGGTTGAAGAGGGGAAGGGGAGTGCATATACATTAGAAGTGATTTGATCGTGAATATGAGGGATGACATTACTAACAAGACAAGGGAGGAGGTGGAATCTTTGTGGCAGGAGCTTCAAGGGGAAATGGCAGCGAGGCAAGGCAATGTTATAACCATGGAGGACTACAATTATCTGGATATTGACTGGGCAGACAGAACTGGGCATCTTGGTGAACGCAACATACAGGGATATGGGAAATGGTAGAGATATAAATACATAGGCACTCATATACCCACACAGGTTGAACTAATATCTTTATTCAACCTTACCAACTATGTAACAGCATAGTTCTCTGTGTGTGTGTGTGTGTATATATATATATATATATATATATATATATATATATAGTGATGTGTATATAGAGCTGTGTATGTGTATATAGTATAGTGTATGTGTGTGTGTATATAGTGCTGTGTAGATATATACTGTATATATAACATACTGTTTATAGTGTATGTGTATATAGCACAGTGTAAAGTGAATGGGCCAGATTCTCAAAAGAGATACGCCGGTGTTTTGTAGGAAACACCGTCGTATCTCTGTTTTTTTTCCTGAGTATCTATGCGTATGATTCCTAGAATCACTTACGCATAGATACAGTGAAGATCCGACAGATGTAAAACACTTACACCGTCGGATCGTAGATGTAATGACATCGCTGGCCGCTAGGTGGCCTTTACGATGATTTCTCATTTGCCTATGCAAATGAGCCTAATCCGACGATTCCCGAACGTTTTTACGCCCCCCCCCGTCGTCGTTTCCGTAAGCGTAAACCTACCCCTGCTATATGAGGGGTAACCTTATGAAGTTCCGTCGTATGCCATGTTAAGTATGGCGTCGGGTCAGCGGCGTCTTTTTCCATCGGTTACGTCGTTCGCGAATAGGGATTTACGTAAACGACGCTCACGTCGGCTTCATTCATTTTTTCCGACGTGAGCTGGAGCATGCGCACTGGGCTATTTTTGAGGCCGGCGCATGCGCAGTTCGATCGACGCGGGGCGCGCTTAATTTAGATACAAGCCGCCCCCTTTGAATTACGGGGGGATACGCAGAGCCATTTACACTACGCCGCCGCAACTTAGGGAGCAAGTGCTTTGGGAATACGGCACTTGCTCTGTTAAATTGTGGCGGCGTAGTGTAAATGGCTTACACTACGCCAGCGGAAAATGTACGAGAATCTGGCCCTATGTGTATATAGCTCTGTGTATAGTTTATCTGTATATAGCTCTGTTTATAGTGTTGTATAGTGTATAGCATGGGTGCATTGGGTGCAGACATTCCGGACTATGTGCACCTACCTGTTTGCTGTAGTTGCTCCTTTACTGCAGCTTCAGAGCCGTGGAACTCCAGGAACAGGGTGGGTAGGACGGGATAACTCAAACCATTAAATTTATTACACGCATCAATCATGACATCATCTAAAAACTCTGTGCAGAGACAAAGCAGTGTCAGTAAGGGTTTAGACACATTCATCCTTCTACAGTCATTAGACTCATCTGTACCACCTCTACATATATTACTGAATCAAGGCCTCCTACAGATTCTACAAAAATACTAGCAATGGGTGCCCATGGCAAAGGGCGATAACATTTGGCATGCAGCTCAGATTTGTAAATAGCAATGGGTGCCCATGGCAACGTGGGAGAAAATGTGGCATCCAGCTCACAGATTTAAAACCAGCAATGGATGCCCATGGCAGAGCTGGAGAAATGTGGCATGCTGCTCACAGGTTTATAACCAGCAATAGGCACCCATGGCAGAGTGGAAAAAAATGTGGCATGCTACTCACAGGTTTATAACCAGCAATGGGTACCCATGGCAGAGCAGGAGAAATGTGGCATTCAGCTCACAGATTTAAAACCAGCAATAGGTGCCCATGGCAGAGCGGGAAAAAATGTAGCATGCTGCTCACAGATTTATGACCAGCAATGGGTGCCCATGACAGAGTAGGAAAAAATGTGGCATGCTTCACACAGATTTATAATCAGCAATAAGTGCCCGTGGCAGACCAGGAGAAAATGTGGCATGCCGCTCCCAGATTTATAACCAGCAATAGGTGCCCATGGCAAAGTTGGAGAAAATGTGGCATGCAACTTAAATATTTTTAGTCTGCAATGGGTGAACATGGCAAGGCAGGAGAAAATGTGGTGTGGCGATCACAGATTTATAACCAGCAATTAATGTCCATGGCAGAGCCAGCTCACTAAAGATGTTCATGTCTCCTCTACTCCTTCCTATCAGATCTGCTCAGTCACATGACAAAGCACAGCTTACCAATTCTGGCAATGGGGACTCCACACTGCAGGATCTGCACCGTGCTGTCTACCGCAGCCTGGACATTCGGGAAGGCGCATACAGCCGCCACTGTGGCCTCTGGGACCCCATACAGGCGCAGTGTGGCTTTAGTTATGATGCCCAGAGTCCCTTCTGAGCCCACAAAGAGGTTGGTGAGGTTGTAACCTGCTGAGGTTTTCCTGTAATAGAAAAGGAGGAATTTAAGTGATGAATGGAGATCCTTTTTGTCCTAGCCAATCATTAGATTACTGTGACCCTGGGTCATTTATTTTTGTTAGATTTTCTATATGTATGTAATCTGCACTAGGATGTGCTACACTCCCATCATGGCTTATGGCACACAATGCCAGAGTCGGGTTTGGTCTTTTCCAACCTGTCTGCAATTCATCCATGTTTTCACACTATGCGAGGACACCATCTGTCCCTCGGGGGCGGGGCAGATACAGAGTGCAGTAGGTTGATTTCCTAATATGTGCCAGTGTGCTCCACACTACAGCCTATGGGTGCCCATTTTATAAAAGGGGAACTCTAGACTTTCCAATATCAAAGCCTGTTTGAGTGATAACGGACGACAGCCTCTATGTAATTCAGGCCATCGGGTCAGAAATGTTCTATTCATGGCATGGAGGGGAGACAGCTTAAAGAGGATGGTAAAGTGGCAACTAAGGGAAGTGTGACATGTAATGACATACCTGAACCTTCTGTCTTTTCCTGCAGTGTCCAGTATTCGACCATCGGGTAGAACCACTTCCAGATTGATGACGTTGTCACGCATTGTGCCATAACGTACTGCGTTTGTCCCAGATGCACTGGTGGCGGCCATACCACACAGAGAGGCATCAGCACCTGGATCTGAAAAAGTCAAAGTGAGATTAACATTCCATCAGACAGTAAGGGGCCACGGGTTACATTCTGAGTATGTGGCTCCTGAAGCCTCTTAGTGGCCACAGATAATAATCCTTTCTAATTGTTCTTATTAATAAAGAAAATAATCAATATCATTAGTCATTGTGGATACTGGTTTATCGTTTTATCTGAAACAGACTGAGACCCTCAGATTTAAATGGACTAAAGCTATCTAAACGCCATGCTCACCACATGTGTCAGGTCTGCCATACCCAGGACTGAGTACAGTTGGGTACAATTTACCATATGAGGGATAGTCAGGAAAAATTTAATTTGTTCTCTTATGTTAAGGGGGTCATTAGAGGACTGGGAATGGCGCCAGGCAATCAATTCAGGATCAGCAATATAGAGGTTACTTGTAGAGCTGACCCATTCATGCACAGTTCCCCCCGGTGACCCAAATTCCTATTGTTGGTGGGGGGGGGGGGGGGAGCAGTCACATCCCAGAAAGAGGACCTGATAGGCTATGCTGTATTTGAGCACATTTCTACATCAGACCATCAGATCTGTTTGATGACCACATACACCCTCACACTAGGCACAATCAGACATGGAGACCCAACCAGGGCCCAGGATGTGGAGATTTCTTCTTACCTACAGGGAACCAAAGGCCACTGTCCCGCAGGTAAGTGTTCAGGGATTTACGTGTCACCCCTGGCTCTACAGTCACATGGAAGTCCTCCGTACTTAGGTTCAGGATCCTCTCCATGTGAGTCATACTGAAGCAGACACCACCCTGGGGATGAAGGAATGAGAGATCAACGGGGGTGTCAAGGCACTACTGAGACTATCTATACATCTATTTTCTATACATATATCTATTGATCCATATTTCATCTGTCTATCTATCGATCCAGCTATCATCTATCTATTGATCCATCTATTTATCTATCTATTGATCCACCCTGTCCCAATTTACACACCAACTTTCAAGAAATAAAGTATACATAGTTGATAGAATTAAACATATATTTATTAGTACTTTTAATAAAAATCGATATTACAAAAGGAAAACATTCCATAAATTAAAGACTAGTCAACACAAGGGCACAGTACAGGGGGGGGGGGGTCAGGAGGGCACAGTATAGGTTCTGGGACACAACCATATCGGGACAGTTTAGTAAAAAGCATGACTGTCCCAGAAAATCCGAGACAGTTAGCAAGTATGATGTAATGCAAGATTATTGTGGGGCCCCCCATGTACCCGGGGCCCCTGGGCAGTGCCCAGGAGTGCCCTTGCATTAAGATGGCCCTGTATTGATCTATCTATTGTATCTATTTATCTATCTTCAGATCTGTATTATAAAACAGTGGGTTATAAATAGGAAAATACAGTATTTACATAATGAAGGCCCTTCTTGGCTTGTCCAGTGTATTGACACCTAGTATGGTACATACCTTTAGTGCACTGACTCCACCCTCCAGTCCTGTCCCTGTCCCGAAAGGGATGATGGGTATGTCGTGTGTGTAGCAGAGCTTGGCCAATCTGCTGACTTCTTCCACATTCTGAGGCCAAACTACAACATCAGGTGGCCGGCAACTGGGCAGAATGAGACGAAGGGCAATAGTGAGAGATTTATCGACCAGACATTGCATGATATCCCACCCCCTCTATTAAGGGGGAACTCCCCTTCAGAGACGGGACCAGATGGATCGATCATAGGAAGTGGGACATTCTGTGATGGCGGACAGAAATTTAGAATAGCACAAGAAGGAAGGGCACAAGAATAGTGGATGAATTATAAATGGGACAATGAAGAGGATGACACTGAAGAACATTACTATGAAGAGGGGACAATGACATAAAAAAGGATTAGAGGATGCTAATGAAGTGAAATGACAACAAAGAGCATAACAACGAATATCGCTATGAAGAGGATTACAATAAAGAGGATGACAGTGAGGGGGATGACAGTGAGAGGGATGACAGTGAGGGGAATGACAGTGAGGAAGATGACAGTGAGGGGGATGACAGTGAGGGGGATGACAGTGAGGGGGATGACAGTGAGGGGGATGACAGTGAGGGGGATGACAGTGAGGGGGATGACAGTGAGAGGGATGACAGTGAGAGGGATGACAGTGAGAGGGATGACAGTGAGATGACAGTGAGAGGGATGACAGTGAGAGGGATGACAGTGAGAGGGATGACAGTGAGGGGGATGACAGTGAGAGGCATGACAGTGAGGCCGATGACAGTGAGAGGGATGACAGTGAGAGGGATGACAGTGAGGGGGATGACAGTGAGGAAGATGACAGTGAGGAAGATGACAGTGAGGAGGATGACAGTGAGGGGGATGACAGTGAGGAGGATGACAGTGAAGGGGATGACAGTGAGGAGGATGACAGTAAGGAGGATGACAGTGAGGAAGATGACAGTGAGGGGGATGACAGTGAGGAGGATGACAGTGAGAGGGATGACAATGAGGGGGATGACAGTGAGGAAGATGACAGTGAGGAAGATGACAGTGAGGAAGATGACAGTGAGGGGGATGACAGTGAGAGGGATGACAGTGAGGGGGATGACAGTGAGGAAGATGACAGTGAGGAAGATGACAGTGAGGAGGAGGACAGTAAGGAGGATGACAGTTAGGAAGATGACAGTGAGGGGGATGACAGTGAAGGGGATGACAGTGAAGAGGATGACAGTGAAGAAAAGGTCAATGAAGAAGATGATAATTAAAGGATGACAATGACACCCCGTACCTGTGCATTGATTCATCTTTGCCATGCTGCTCCCGGACAATCTTTGCAGTAGACACATTGGACTCGCCAACCACTGACCTCAGGTCTTCTATAAACTGCCAAACAGACCAAAAAATTCATGATAACTCACAAATTAAATGCATCATTAAAACATTATTACAGCTTATAATATATTTATTAACACATACCATTGTAAGGGCCCTCCAATCTTTACTGACAGATGGTATGCTAGGGGCCCTCCATTTTTTACTGACAGATAATATTGCAGGAACTCTCTAATTGATACTGACATATGCTGACAGCGACTCGGGGGCTTGAATCTACGAACAAATCGTATGTGTCATGGACCTTAGAATGCAGAAGTGTCTCCTGGAAATCTGTTACACAGTGGGGGGTCTTCTGCCTTGTCTTAAGGCTCCAGACGGCTCCATTGTTCTGTGTCTGGCTATTGTGTACATTGATTGCCCCCTGGGGCTTCTGTCTCATTACACAAAGCAGTCATGCTATTCAAGCTATCGGACCAATTCCTGTTGACTATTCCAAGTCCTCATTTGCATGGCTAAGGAGGACCTGAGTGGGAACTACAATTGTACTTTACAATTGACCAATAGGAAAGCGGTTGTTGGGGGTGGGATGTTCCAAATTCTGTATAAAAGTGTGTTGTGTGCTTCCATTAAAGAGTCCGGTTTGAACTTACATACAGCCTGCCTGGTGTTTGTTCTAATGGATCTCGAACGGCACATAGCTGTAGTTCGGATCCTGGAGCCTTGGATGACTGAACCATCAGACGTTGCGATCTGCAATCTGATCCAATAGTAGCAGAGGAGTGTCGGGAGAGCGGAACCGAACGAGCAAGGGTCTCGTTACAGTATGTTAGTAGATGGGGAAACAAAGAAGGAAGAGGGAACCTACGAATGCAATAGGCATATGCCGAATGATGTCGGGACAAGACCGATGACGACTCGGAGGCAGCTAACTATGAGAGGAATGCTGCATAGGAAACGTAACTTGTGTATGATATGAAAGGTTCAAATCCTACCTGCAACAGCGAGTGAGAACCGCTGACAAGGCTTATGTTCTTCTGTCTGTAACTCCACACAGTAATGCAACACTTTCTCCCTGGTGTGGAGTGTCGTGCTCACCCCCTCCCTTGGACTACAGGAGAGTCAGGATGCTCTCTACGTTGCAGATAGAGAAAGGAGCTGTGTGTTAGTGGGCGTCCTGACTCTCCTGTAGCCAAGGGAGGGGGCGAGCAAGACACTCCACACCAGGGAGAAAGCCTTGCATTACTGTGTGGAATTACAGACAGAAGAACAGGAAGTGAGGATTTCTCAGAAGAAATAAGGACATTTAAAAGCAAAATAAAAGGATGAGGTAAGTGAAGGAGAACTGCACTAAGGTAAAGGAAGCTATTTAGGAAAAAAAAATTGTACCTTTACAACCCCTTTAACAAGGACAAAAAAGTTTACATAGAAAATGAGTCGCCCATGCAGAGGTTTCCAATATCAACAAGAACATAAATGATGTCAGGGCTGTCTTAATGCATGGGCACCCCTGGGCAGTGCCCAGGGGCCCCTAGGTGCATGGTGGTCCCAGAATAATCTTGAATTATATCATACTTGCCAACTGTCCCAAATTTGCCAGGACGGTCAGTTTTTTTTTTACTAAACTGTCCCGGGATGTCCGTTAGTGTCCCAGAACCTGTATTGTGCCCTCCTGATCCTAGTATTGTGCCCTCCTGACTCCCCTTATACTGTGCCCTTCTGCACCCCCCTTTCTGCGCCCTTTTTGTTGATTAGTCTTTGATTTATGGCATGTCTTCTTACTGTTAAAAATCAATTCTAATGTACTAATAAATATATGTTTAATTCTATCAACTATTATGCCGCGTACACACGGTCGTTTTTTGCGATGAAAAAAAACGACGTTTTTTAAAACGTCATTTAAATTGATCGTGTGTGGGCAAAACGTCGTTTTTTGTCTTAAAAAAAACGACCAAAAAAAAATTCCAACATGCTTGAATTTTTTGTGTCGTTTTTCAAAACGTCATTTTTTGTTTCACAAAAAGTCACCGTGTGTAGCAAAAACGTCTTTTAAAACGACGTTTTTCAACCCGCGCATGCCCAGAAGCTAGTTATAAAGCGAGCTTCAATGGAAAAGAGTGGTGAACGTAACCTTGCTTTTTGTGAAAAAACAATGGTGTGTATGCAAAATTGTCTTTGAAAAGTGACGTTTCAAAAACGTCGTTTTTTACTTCACAGAAAACGTCGTTTTTTTTCATCGCAAAAAACGACCGTGTGTACGCGGCATTATACTTAAATTCTTGGGAGTGGGTGCGTAAATTGGGGCAGGCTGGTATGGGCCCCAGTGCATTACATTGAAGCAGGCTGGTAGAAGCCCCAGTGCATTAAATTGAAGCGGGCTGGTAGAGGCCCCAGTGCATTACTTTGCCCAGGGGCCCATGATGCTGATAAGATGGGCCTGAATGACATCTCTAGCGCAATTCAAATGTTGAGGATGGGGGCGTGATTCATGTAAATGAATCATGACCCCGCGCTCATGACGTTCTTTCTGAACGGCGCATGCGCCGTCCGTGGATGAATCCCAGTGCGCATGCGTCAAATCACGTCGCTATTTGTCAATGTAAACGACGTGAACGTAATTTACGTCGAGCCCCATTCCCGAACGATTTACGCAAACCGACGTACAATTCGACGCTGTCCCGACATCCATACTTAACATTGGCTAAGCCTCCTATAGCAGGGGTAACCTTACGCCGCAATAACACTTACGCAAACGCAGGGGCGGACTGACAACTCATACGGCCCCCGGGCAATAGAAGTTTATGGGGCCCCTGGGCTTACAGATGGCCACCACACCAGGAGGCAGTGCAGAGGCGGGGCAGCTAAAATCTCTGGATTTTCACATCAAAAGCATGTCGGTTTCGGACATATCAGGGACTGATGTAAAAAAACACACAGATTTTTACATACTGTCCCTGGTTTTACTGAGCCATGCAACCCTGATGGGGCCCCCTAGTGGCATGGGGCCCTCGGGCAGTGCCCGAGTGACTCAATGGTCAGTCCGCCCCTGCGCAAACGGCGTAAACTACGACGGCCGGCCGCAAGTACGTTCGGGAATCGCCGTTAAAATCCCTAATTTACATATTAGACGCGTAAAACGACGGAAACGCCACCTATCGGCCAGCGTAAAACTGCAACTTATATACGAGGGTGTAACAGAATTACGCCGCTCGTATATTAGCAGAATTCCGGCGTATCTTCTTTTCTGAATAGCAAAAAAAGATACGCCGGCTATTCTTAGTATGTACACGGCGTATCTCTTGATACGCCAACGTAAATACTATCTGAATCTGGCCCTTTGTACCTGGGCTCTCCTGTAGCTCTGTGCTACTTTGTCACCACCTGCACCATGCAGACGTACACGCTCTGGCTGTCCCATGCAGCCTTGCTGGCCCCTGGGGAGGGATTGGAGTCCTTCTGACACATAGGCTGAGACCTCCTCTTGTGTCTCGGGTGGAGCCCCAAATTATTGTCAGGTTGTAGATTATAACAGGTGTAAACACCTGTTCTCTCTAGCAAGATCTGGACGCTGGGTTGGAGATTTCAAAGTCTCCAAGTTCCAGACCCCGGTCCTGGAATCACAAAATACAGAGAAAAATAATTGCCTACCATACCCCGCTCGGAACCGACTTTCTGGAGCCCCTCAAACTGTATTCTGGAGAACCCCATGTTGTTTTCTGCTACATTTAACAGTGGCAGCAAGGGACTCGCATTGTCACAATGTATTTATTTGTGTCCTTTCTCTCTGTCTCCTCTATCTATATATTTACTGTATGATTACAATGTATCATATATATTTATATATACATTTAGGTGTCTTTTGTATACAGATCTCTCTCTGTGTGTTACAAAGTAATGAGTGATGTAAGACTTTGTACCTGCGGGGTGACATGGTTGAATCTGGAGGTCAGTGCGGGCGTTATACGGAGGGATTTGCGCAGCAGGGCGTACATGACGCTGTCCTCTACGGTCTATACATCTCTTGTATAATGCCTGCCCAGAGGCAGCTGCACACGGACATTTCAGGGGCGTGTGAGAGGCGGGAACACATACAACCACAACACCCACTTAAAGAGACAGTGTGGCACACAGCAGAGCCCCTGAAATCAATCCTTTCTAACGCCTAGTATACAAGATGAGAAAATTGATCAACAAAATGGAGCGATTG
Source organism: Rana kukunoris (assembly GCA_029574335.1). Classification (NCBI taxonomy): domain Eukaryota; kingdom Metazoa; phylum Chordata; class Amphibia; order Anura; family Ranidae; genus Rana; species Rana kukunoris. The sequence continues at coordinate 308,626,744 of CM056059.1, forward strand.
GCTGATAATCCGATCATTAATACGCAGCTTTCGAGAGCCGATCATGACAGTTTGTGCGAAAATATCCAAAGGGACAGGCATGAAAATGTTTCTTGTTCGATAACAGAACCAATGATTTTGGTGTAGGTCCTGTCCTCAGGACCCACTAACAGGCCAGGTTTGCAAGATAACCAAAATACACCGCTCAAAAAAGTGAAAGGGACACTTTTGAATCAGAACTCCTGGGATATTGATCTGGTCAGTTAAGTAGCAGAGGGGGAGGGGTGTATACAGAGGGGGTTGTTTGCGCAATGGAGAATACCAGCAGCTATAGAGGAACATCAAATCCCAGCAATACATTATATAAAATGCAATGCAGAATACCAGCAGTTACAGAGGACTACAAATCCCAGCAATGATACATTATACAGGCTGCTTAAAGCGGAGTTCCACCCAAAAATGGAACTTCCGCTTATCCCACTCCTCACCCCCATACATGCCACATTTGGCATGTAATTTTTTGGGTGGGGGCTTCAGGAGGAGCGGGACTTCCTGTCCCACTTCCTCCTTCCGCCAAGGGGCTGGTAAGGCGATTAGGCTTAATCGCCTTATTGCAGCCCCTCCCTGTAGGCAATCATCTAGGACACTGACAGGTCCTAGACGATCGCCTGTCCAATCAGCGACGAGCCGCGCGCGCATGCGCAGTTCGGCTCGCGCATGAGCAGTGGGTGCCCGGCTGTTAAGCCGAAGGCTGTCACGGCTGGGTGCCCACAGTAGAAATTAAGACGCCGGACGGGGAGGGGGGGAGAGGAGCGGAGCCCCCCCGGCGCGTCGCTGGAATGCTGGAGCAGGTAAGTGATTGTTTATTAAAAGCCAGCAGCTACACTTTTTGTAGCTGCTGACTTTTAATAAACAAAACTTTTGGCTGGAACACCCCTTTAATATATTATTGCTGGGATTTGGTGTTTTTTTTAAACAGGATACTTTAAAACAGGTCCCCCTTACCTGTTTCTGAACCCTTGTAAGTCGCGGCGGCGGCTCTGCGGGCGTGTGTCCGGCCTGTGTGGTGAGCGTGGCTTGGACTCATCCTTCAGATGCTGCCCGCAGCGGCAGCCCACACACACTGCTGCCCCCCAGGACAAACCACCCCCCCTCCATTAGTACAGACTCTCCAGGACTAACCACCCCCTCCATTAGTACAGACCCCCCAGGACAAATCACCCCCCCTACATTAGTAAAAACCCCCTCAGGACAAACCACCCCCCTCCATTAGTACAGCCCCCTCAGGACAAACCACCCCCCTCCATTAGTAGAAACCCCACCAGACAAACCACCCACCCTCCATTAGTACAGACCCCCCTCAGGACAAACCACCCCCCCTCCATTAGTACAGACCCTCCAGGACTAACCACCCCCTCCATTAGTACAGACCCCCCAGGACAAACCACCACCCTACATTAGTAGAAACACCACCAGACAAATCACCCACCCTCCATTAGTACAGACCCCCCTCCATTAGTACAGACTCGCCCCCCTCCATTAGTACAGACTCTCTCCCTCCATTGGTACAGACTCCCCCCCCCCTCCATCAGTACAGACTCTCCCCCCCTCCATTAGGTTGATTAGGAGGCACATCTAAATATGCAGGCATCTGGGGTAAAGCTGTCCACATAGACCATCCTCCTCACTGCCATTGACGTCATCCTTTCCACTCTGCGCTCCACGAGGGCTTCAAGCTTCACTCTGAAGTTGCTCTACTGCAGGGTAGTCTTCCTGGGCACCATTACAGACTGACAGCGATAAGAGCCAGTGGTGCGGAGGATGGTCTATGTGGACAACTTTACCCCGGATGCCTGCATACTTAGATGTGTACTTAGATGTGCCTCTTTTTATCATCAACCATGTGAGTTGCTAAATGTTGTACCCTCATTAAATGTAACCATATTGATACACTTAGGCCGCGTACACACGATCGAATTTGTCCGCTGAAACTGGTCCGACGGACCGTTTCAGCAGACAAATCCGATCGTGTGTATGGGCTAGCGGACATGTCTGACCGGCAGACAAATTTTAAAGCATGCTTTAAAATTTGTCCGCCGGAGACATGTTCGTCGGATATATCTGCTGGTTAGTAGGGGGCCCCATCAGGGTTGCCAGGCTCATTAAAACCAGGGACAGTATGTAAAAAATCTGTGTTTTTTTTTACATCTGTCCTAGATATGTCCAAAACCTACATGCTTTTGATGTGAAAATCCCGAGATTTTAGTTGCCCCGTCTCTGTACTGCCACCTGGCTTGGTGGCCATCTGTAAGCCCAGGGGCCCCATAAACTTCTATTTCCCGAGGGCCCCATGATTTGTCAGTCCGCCCCTGGTAACATATATGTCATTTTTTCCCCCCAAAGCTCCACTTTGAGTAAGCTAAGGATGAAGGTGAGCAGAGTCACCGATTTACTTGAGAAAAAACAATCACTTTACAACTGAACTGAACTTAGTGAGTCAGGTGAAGCTCTGTTGACTGCCACCATCCAATCATGTGTAAAAATCCTGTTTTTTCTGTAACCTTCCTTGCACGTGATTGGGTATTTCTTGCAAAGTGAAATTTAATAAACTCTGGGCAAAAATTCCCTTGCGAGGTCAACAGCCTATTTGTCTTTAGTAAATCATTCCTATAGTTCCTACCTGTTTCTAACCACACCATACACTGTGACGGCCGAGTCATAGGGGGTTATTTACGAAAGGCAAATCCACTTTGCACTACAAGTGCACTTGGAAGTTCAGTCGCTGAAGATCCGAGGGGGACATGCAAGGAAAATAAAAAACAGCATTTAGCTTGCACATGATTGGATGATAAAATCAGCAGAGCTTCCCCTCATTTCAGATCTTCCCCTCAGATCTACAGCGACTGCACTTCCAAATGCACTTGTAGTGCAAAGTGAATTTGCCTTTAATAACCCCCATAGTTCCTTCCTGTTCCTAACTACACTTTGCGCTGGGGAACAGAGTCGTAGTTCCTATCTGTTCTTAGCCAAACCCTCCACTTTGGGGGTGGAGTTATACTTCCTACCTGTTCTTAACGAGTTCCCTCCCAGCCTATAGCAGAGGTCCTCCTATGATGTCCTCCCGGTCTCGTCGCTCATGCGCACCCCCTGGGGGCGTGCAACGTGGCTAATCATAGCCTATCTCTGCCCCCCATGCTCAATTCCTCTAAACACCAAGATGGACTATATTTCTCCTGCCCCCATCCTCAGCTCCTCTCTAGGTCACCATGGACAGGCTTTCTCCTGCACTCCATCCTCAGCTCCTCTCTAGGTCACCACAGACAGCTCTTGACTCACATTTTCAGCTCCCTCCTAGTTCACCATGGACAGGCTTTCTCCTGCACTCCATCCTCAGCACCTCTCTAGTCCAACAAGGACAGCCTTTCCTCTGTTCCCCAACCTGAGTTTCTCTAGGTTACAACAGATAGGGAGTTGATTTACTAAAGGCAAAGAGACTGTGCAAGTGAAGTTCTACTTTTGCAAGTGCAGTTGCTCCAGAGTTTAGTAAATGAGGTAAAGCTTCACTTTACAAAGAATTCCCAATCACGTGCAAGGAGAATAAAAAAAACAGCACATTCGCTTGCACATGATTTGATGATGGAAGTCAACAGACCTCTCCCTCATAAACTAAGCTCCAGAGCGGTGGTTCTCAACCTGGAGGTCGGGACCCCCTAGGGCAGAGGTGGCAAACACAAGGCCCGCGGGCCGAATGCGGCCGTCTAGGCCATTTCATGCGGCCCTCGCGCACCTCCAGTCTTCCTCCAAACCCCTACTTTCTGCTTTCAAGCAATGCATCCAGCTTCTTCCCAACAGCAGCATAAGGAAGGGGGGGTGCACTGTATATGTAAAAGAAGGGGGTGTTGTCTGCGCTGAAAGTGAACAGGGGGGGAGGAGGGGGGGGGTGTGGGTGATAGGGGTGAATGGATGGGACGGGTGGCTGGATGGGTGGATGCAGGTGGGTTTAGGACAACATGATAACCAACATAATCGAAACAATGATGTGAATGAATAAACACATAAAGGTGATAACCAATAAATACAAAAATTATTACAATAATTATTACAATAAGGAAAAACCCAACACACTAGCCAGTGTAATGTGAAACCAGTGAAAAACAATCCTAAATCCAAACTATAAGACCAGAGAAAATTCCATGAGGAAATGCCTCTGGATAGAAAAAATATGAAATAAATAAAGTCTCTAGTGAAAAAACCCAAGAGTCCAGATAAGTCCAAATTGAAATGGTGGTGCCAGGAAAGGGTGACAGCAGAAAGCACCTCAGGTGGTCCCCAGCTCCTCACCTCAAGGCTATAGCTCGGATAGCCTGCAACAGCACCTCCCGGTGGAGGACAGTGATCCCTCGGCAGGGCAAGCAGCAGAGGCACTCCTCAGCGGTAAAGGTAAAGCAAAAAAGAAGAAAGCGAGTGAGTGACAATAAAAGACGTCTGGTAGGCAACTAGTGTCACTCGTACATCCACTCACCCCGGGGTGATGGATGATGGGCCTATCTCCCACGAACAGCGAGTTCGTACTTCTAATGGCAGATATCCTCTTCTAAGCTGGCCAGATGGTCACTCACAACAAGGGATCTCTCAGATGGCATACATGATAAAAGAAACAGACCATAGCGCAATCCCGCAAGGTAAAAAACACATTTAATAAAAAAATAAAACTCACATTTAAAACGATCCAAAAGGCACAAAACAAACAGACGTCAGGAACACACTGCGTCAGGCGTGTGGACTCTGTGGCTCCTAGGATCCCTACGCGTCTCGTCACACCTCGTGACTTCCTTAGGGGATGTCCTTAAGGAAGTCACGAGGTGTGACGAGACGCGTAGGGATCCTAGGAGCCACAGAGTCCACACGCCTGACGCAGTGTGTTCCTGACGTCTGTTTGTTTTGTGCCTTTTGGATCGTTTTAAATGTGAGTTTTATTTTTTTATTAAATGTGTTTTTTACCTTGCGGGATTGCGCTATGGTCTGTTTCTTTTATCATGTATGCCATCTGAGAGATCCCTTGTTGTGAGTGACCATCTGGCCAGCTTAGAAGAGGATATCTGCCATTAGAAGTACGAACTCGCTGTTCGTGGGAGATAGGCCCATCATCCATCACCCCGGGGTGAGTGGATGTACGAGTGACACTAGTTGCCTACCAGACGTCTTTTATTGTCACTCACTCGCTTTCTTCTTTTTTGCTTTACCTTTACCGCTGAGGAGTGCCTCTGCTGCTTGCCCTGCCGAGGGATCACTGTCCTCCACCGGGAGGTGCTGTTGCAGGCTATCCGAGCTATAGCCTTGAGGTGAGGAGCTGGGGACCACCTGAGGTGCTTTCTGCTGTCACCCTTTCCTGGCACCACCATTTCAATTTGGACTTATCTGGACTCTTGGGTTTTTTCACTAGAGACTTTATTTATTTCATATTTTTTCTATCCAGAGGCATTTCCTCATGGAATTTTCTCTGGTCTTATAGTTTGGATTTAGGATTGTTTTTCACTGGTTTCACATTACACTGGCTAGTGTGTTGGGTTTTTCCTTATTGTAATAATTATTGTAATAATTTTTGTATTTATTGGTTATCACCTTTATGTGTTTATTCATTCACATCATTGTTTCGATTATGTTGGTTATCATGTTGTCCTAAACCCACCTGCATCCACCCATCCAGCCACCCGTCCCATCCATTCACCCCTATCACCCACACCCCCCCCCTCCTCCCCCCCTGTTCACTTTCAGCGCAGACAACACCCCCTTCTTTTACATATACATTTTTCTCTCTGCCCAGGACAGAGTGTCAGGAGTCTGCTGCAGAATCCCCAGTCCACCTTCCAGCCCAATTCCACTCCCACCCATCCCCCTTGGTAGCGCAGGAGTCTTTCCATATATAAGGAAGGGGGGGTGCACTGTGATGTAAGGGAGAGGGGGGGACTCAACTTCTGATGGTGGGGTGGTTCTTTACATTTAATGTAAGGGGAGGGAATGCGCTGGACATCTAATCTTACAGGTACAACCGGCCCTTTTGAGGGCAACCATAATGCTGATGCGGCCCACGATGAAATTGAGTTTGACACCCCTGCCCTAGGGGGTCGAATGACGATTTGTCAAGGGTCACCAAATCCTGGGCTGTTCCTGAAGCGCTGCTCTCCCAGTCTTTTCACGGCCGTCCAGCTGGGCTGTTCCTGGACTCCGCGGCTGCCCACTCAGCCTCTTCGCAGCCACCCATTCAGTTCACGGCATAGCTGGGAGGCAGAGATTAGAGGTCAGCTGACTGGTGAGGAATGTGAAGTGGGAGGGGCTGGAGAAGACACTATCTCCTGATTTCGGCAAAGGTGTCACTGCTACTAGACACCACAAAGTCGGAGACACAGTGATTAACTCTACCTGTGATTATAGTTTCCATTAAAAGTCACACTACAGTTCTCAGATCAGCAGATGACTTGGATCAAGAGCACCTAAGTTGGCTGATCAGAACTCCCCGCCAGCACTGACCCCCACCTCACCAGCAAGGAGTAAGAAAAGGAATACAAATAGAGAATAAAGTACATGCAATGGAGAAGAAAAGAGGGAGAGGAACAAAGAAAAAGGGGGAGAAATAATAAGAAAGATGGGTAGAAAGAGGGTGGACAAGAATCTGGGATAGAGAGAGATAGAAGGAAAAGAAAGGAGAACAAAGAGAAAGAGTGGTACATCCTAAAATGTACCCTAAGGGGTTTTAATACCGCACGAGTAGAAGAAACGTAGGTTAGGGGTGTAAATTACTCAGGGCTTTTTTTCTGGGGGAACTTGGGGGAACTCGGTTCCACCACCTTTGGCCCAGACCCTTTCTTGCCTGCTCACCACAATCACTTGTAAACACAGAAGTCTGGTTTCTGTGTTTACAAGTGACAGCTCTGCACTCTGTGTGTAACCCCCCTGAACTCTGCACTCTGTATGTAGTGCAATTCTGGTATTTAATGCCCCTTTAAGACCCTTCTACTGTTTGTGAAATCTGAACAGGGTCGTGGTTGAGTTCCTGCACCTATTTTCTGAGAAAAAAAGCTCTGAAATTACTTGTTTTGTCTTGCCTTGGGTGCTGACAACCCACGCTACAATTTTTTTTTTAATGTTAGGGGTCCACACAATTTGGCAAATGTTATCAAGGGGTCACGGCACTAGTAGGGTTGAGAACCACTGCTCTAGAGCAACTGCCCCTGCAAAAGTGCACAGTCTATTTGCTTTTAGTAAATCAACCCCCTATCTGTCATAACCTAGAGAATCTCAGGTTGTGGAACAGAAGAAAAGCCGTCCATGTTGTCCTAGAGAGGTGCTGAGGATGAAGTGCAGGAGAAAGGCAGTCCATGGTGGCCTAGAGAGGTGCTGAGGATGGAGTGCAGGAGAAAGGCAGTCCATGGTGGCCTAAAGAGGTGCTGAGGATGAAGTGCAGGAGAAAGGCAGTCCATGGTGGCCTAGAGAGGTGCTGAGGATGAAGTGCAGGAGAAAGGCAGTCCATGGGGGCCTAAAGAGGTGCTGAGGCTGGAGTGCAGGAGAAAGGCAGACCATGGTGGCCTAGAGAGGAGCTGAGATTGGGGGGGCCTGTCCATGGTCAACTAGGTGGGAGCTGAGGATGTGGGTCGAGAGGCTGTCTGTGGTGGCTTAAAGAGGAGCTTAGGATGGGGGGCAGGAGTAAGATAGATCATATTGGTGTTTAGAGGAACTGAGAATGGGGGGGCAGATAGGCTATCATTGGCTATTTACCCTGATCGGTGATGCGAATCACCACGCTTCATGCCCCAGGGGGTGCGCATGAGCGGCATGACTGGGAGGACATCATAGGAGGACATCTGCTATAGGCCAAGTGGGAACTGGTTAAGAACAGGTAGGAAGTATAACTCCACCCCCCATCCTCCGCTCCTCTGTTAGCTACCATGGACAACCATTATTTTGCCCCCCATCATCAGCTGATCTCTAGGTCACAATGGAAAGACTTTCTCCTGCCTCTCATCTTTAGCTAGGCCGATGTATTGCTTTTATCCTTTCCTCATCTACTCTCTAGGCCACCATGGGCAGCCTTTCTTCTGCCTCAACGTCAGCTCATCTCTAGGTCTTCTTTTTGTCTGTTCTATGTACCATTTTGGTCTCAGTGTCTTGTATGGTTGATGAGAACTGGTTTTGTGCTGTTAAAGCATGTCACAGTATAAACTGGACACCAAGAGTAATCATTAACTTTTGTTAGGAAACAAGCTTACCTTCTCATAAGCCCAGTCCATTCTGAACTGTTTACTCTCAGCAAGGATCCTCACTGTCCGTTGTGTCACCTGGTCATGCCGGGGTTCAGGACTAATTATGTGGCATGGATTATCCTTCTCTTGTATGTTACTCTGTTTCCTTCAGCTGGGGCATTGTGGCTCCTGGATGTCCTGTTTCCTCCTGGTATCACCCCCAAAGTGAATTTGAGCAACAACAGTTCTCCAGTGGTGTTGGGTAAGACATTTTCGCTGATTCATTCATGATATTTCTAGGAATGGGCTGTTGTTTGTGATGAACATTGGGAGAACCATTGTGGCTATTAGGCCGCGTACACACGATCGGACCAGTTCGATGGTGTGTACGGCCCATCGGACCAAAGTTTTAAAACCTGCTTTAAAATCTGTCTGACGAACACCTGTCCGTCGGACAGGTTCGATGGTTAGTACGCAAAAGCATCGGACCAAAAACCTGCACATGCTCAGAATCAAGTTGACGCATGCTCGGAAGCATTGAACTTCGTTTTTTCAGCACGTCATTGTGTTCTACGTCACCGCGTTCTGGTCTGATCGGATTTTTGGTCCGATGGTGTGTACACACATCAGACCACTTCAGCCTGGTCCGATGAAAACGGTCCGTCGGACCAGTTTCATCAGACCGGTCTGATCGTGTGTATGTGGCCTTAGTATTCTTGGTTTCCATTATGATAAGCTGGAAGGGGGCCAGTTCACAATTGCCATCCGCAATATCATCAAACAAAAGTGATTCGCATCACGTCATTGCTCACATAATGTAAACCTCCCATGAGTTCCTTTGTTTTATATCTGGGGCCACTGGCTCATAGAACATACAGTGCATATAACCAACCTGCAGCTCCATGTTTATTACTTCTTATCAGTGATGAATATGAAACAGTGATTTATTGAACAGAATAACCTTTGTTCATTTAAAGAACTACTACTGACAAAAAATAGTGTTTAAAAAAATATATATTTTCCTGGAAGTGAAAAACTTCCACGCATGTGGCAGATATGTCCGCTGGTTAGTGTACTAACCAGCGGACATATCCGGCGGACAAATTTTAAAGCATGCTTTGAAATTTGTCCGCTGGACAAACATGTCCGCTAGCCCATACACACGATCGGACCAGTTTCAGCGGACAAATTTGTTTGTGTGTACGCGGCTTAAGAGAGAAGTTTCAGGAAAAAAACGTTCCACAGCCCCCTGCGTATAACACGCAGGCACAGTTCACCCTCTATTTTCAGGGTAAAAAAGTGAGTGTTATACGCCAATAAATACAGTAATTATAATAATATTAATTAATTAATTATGAGCAGAATCTATTGGATGACCTTTCACCAGTTACAGCCAGATGTATCGTAAAGTGATACACTTATGCTGCGTAGACACGATCGGAATTTCCGACAACAAATGTTCGATGTGAGCTTTTAGACGGATTTTCCGACCGTGTGTAGGCTCCATCGGACATTTGCTGTCAGAATTTCTGACAACAAATGTTTGAGAGCTGGTTCTCAATTTTTCCGACAACAAAAGTTCTTGTCTGAAATTCCAATTTCCCAGGAACTCTGCTATGCGCATTGGGACCCTTCGGGATAAGACCGCGCTATATTAAGATACCTCTCAACTCAACTCATAATTAAAATTCTGCCTGGTTGGCAACCATGGTTCCTTCCATAGATACAGTGTAGTGAGTGAACATTGTCACCATAGCACAGAAAGTGTGTTATTGGCAAAATCGATAGATGAAAATAAAAGGATAGATGCTGAAAAAAGAAAACCGATGCAGCCACCTCATCTGAGGACTGGTAAGCTGCAATATATAAGTTTTTGGGTTTAAATACGCTTTAACTTGGTCATTGATCTGTCCACACCAGGCAGTGATTGCTAAACCTCAGATGGCCTCGATCCTACAGATAACCTGCACACATACCAGGTAATCCATTAACTAAAACTTAAGCCGCAGCTTGTAAGGACTTCTCATGACATCACTAGAGTATCTCTTTCTGGTGGCTGAGAACCCCCCCCACCCCTATCTTTGGGGTCTTATTTCAGTTACCTGCCACAGGCCTTTTAATGGGGACCTTACCTCTTGTATATGGTTGTCTCAGGTATAAAGTGAAGAGTTTCTTCTTTTTTTTTTTTTTTATCTTTCTTGCATGCAAATATATATAATGGTTTTTACTGTGTCTGTTACCTTCAGTGCCTGGCGCCTTTGGAAATCAACTAGAAGCAAAATTGGATAAAGAAGAAGTTGTGAATTGGATGTGCTACCGTAAGAGTGAAGATTATTTCACCTTGTGGCTGAACCTGAACATGTTTCTTCCTCTAGGAATAGACTGCTGGATTGATAACATAAGGTATGATTAGACAGATTGCGCTTTCCTTTACAGTGGGTTGAATGGTCATAAATTTGGGGACTCTGCAGAGAATATTCACTTCTGTCTGATTACATGTATCTGTACCAGGGCTAATGAACACATTTGTTCTTCCCTCATTAGTTGAAAGTTCTTGTGATAATGGCTTTCATGGCAAAATTGGGTTCTCTGAGTCCACACCAGCATATAACTATACTAAAAATATATTCCTAGGGAAGGCCGCCATCATGGTTCTTCCTGCCACTAGGGATGAGCTTCGTATTCGTCGAATTACGAACGTTTTGGGCCGTTTGCGCCAAATTCAAGTGGCGTGTCTCTCGGCCCATAATTCACTGCGGCATTGCAGTGCATTGCTGGCTTCTGATTGCCCAACCATGCACTATAACCTGCATGCTTGGCCAATCACAGTGTGCAAAAACGGTGAGTTATAATTGGCCAAAGCCAGGGTGGCTTTGGCCAATTATGGCTCAGGGGGTTTAGTACACACCCCACACTATATAATGTTGCCTGGAAGTCGGCCTTGTGTAGTGTGTTGGTGGTTTACAGAGAGAGACAGACAGAGAGAGAGAGAGTCATTTTTTGGAGTTAGATAGAGCAGGCAGGCTAGTCAGTTAGAGTTACAGTGTGTAGAGGATATATATGCAACCAAGGTGTTGTATATATACTTATACACTGTATTGAGTTTAGATAGATCCGCTCTTTCTAATATACTGGCAGGCAGGGCATCTATACCATCTTGCTAAGATTTTATAACTCCTTTCTTGATGTCTACTAGATAAAGATAGTTTGTGTGTTAATTGAAAGGATCTTTCCCAGTCCGATTTAGGGATAACAATCCCCAGTTCTTGTTCCCACCTAGAAAGATATGATGACTCCTGCTACACCTGTAACAATTTTGAGGTGGCTTTGTGCTTTCAGACAAGCTGGGAGATATGGGTCCTGTGAGGGCCACATTGATACCTGTATGTAGCTTCTACTGTCCTTAGCATGATATGCACCATTGGCATCCACACAGATTGCCATCTCAGTTGTGTTTGCCAATATCTATTGTACTTTGGACTGTCCTTCATGCTGCCTAGTTTTTTTATGTGTGGGCAGCTTTACTTTTCTTTTTTTGTTTAATTAATGTTTATTGCGTCAGAAAATCTAGAATAATACAAACTGTCATAATAAGAAAATAGGTTCCGTCAGTGAAGGACGGGTACCAAGTCTGACCGGCATTGTAAACAAACAATACAGCAGCCCTCAAAATTTCCACTCACCTACTAGCATTTGGCGAGTGGATTTAAGCTGGGGGCGAGTGATGACAGGGCTGCATGACCAATCTCCCTCCAATCTGTGCCTACATTGAGAGTCCCGATGAGATTGGTGGCCGAAGAGGAAATGTGCATGCTCGGGAAAAGTAGTCTGGTGAGACGCGCACAGGCAGAGCAGTACACAGGTGCTCTCCTTACAATCCTCATTAAGCCATGGGACCTAACAGTATGACCTCTCTGAGCCTGCCCCCCTCCCCCCGACCAATGTAGCTGGAGAGCAGAGAGCAGGGAGCAGAAGTAATTAATGAGGTGGAGGATTGCAAAAATGACCACTCCGGTGCAGCGCTCACAGAGGCTCCGTACACATGGCAGAGAACCTCGACGGGCGGAACGAGGTTCTCTGCCGGCCATCAGAATCGGCGACCCGTCCGTCGGGAAAGGCAACCAGCCATTCATCCCGACGGGCCATCGAGCAAATAGAAAACCTGTTCTCTATTTGCTCGACGGGTTTCCAGATGGGCGGGGCTCGCCGAGAGCGTACACACGGCTGAGGTTCTCGGCAGAATGCGGCTCCCAGCGAGGTTCTCACTGGTTTCTGCCGAGAACCTCGGCCGTGTGTACAGGGCTTGAAAGTTACCCTGACATGAGAGCGGCAGCCTTCCAGTTTGTACAGTTTTCTTCTCCTTGTGCTCTATGTAAGTGTCCAACAGTTCAGCCTGAGCACTGCGAACAGACTGGTCTCAATGTGTGCTGTGCGGTGTCAGTGTGCACTGTGCTATGGTGTCAACGGCTGTGCAGTTGTGTGGATCTCCGCGCTGGATTGTACTCCCTCCCGCTGTGCTGCAGCTCCTCTCCTCACTACCAGCCTGAATAAAAGGGAGAAGTGGGGACATGCAAGTGTGGAGCCGCACACACAGGCTCCTGATGATGAGATGAATAGGAGAGAGAGAGAGAGAGAGAGAGAGAATGGATGGGAGTTGCAGAGGAGACAGCAAGAGAATGGGGAAGAGACCCAGTTCTAGTGCCCTGTCCCTCTGGTCTGCCCCCAGTGCCCTGTCCCTCTGGGCTGCCCCCAGTGCCCTGTTCCATTTTGTTAAAGTTGTTGGTAATATTTAATTGTGTAACTTGATTCTGCCTAAAACATTTAACAGTGTCATTCTATGAGATAATCTACGAGGGCGTGTTTACAGGTGCAATTAGGCACAGGGCAGTGTATGAATTAGGTGGGGCAACTGGTGGCGAGTAACTCTTGAGGCCTGGCTAGTAGCTCAGGACTTGAAATTTTGAGACCTGCAATACAGTAATATGGATATAAACAAGGCCATCACACAAATTCAATAATAACCAGTGGTCATATATGCTAAGGCCACCTTCATATGCTTAACAATAAGAAAACAATGCAATAGGAATCCCATTCAAAATGTACTTAGGAAGGCTAGACTTGTACATGTGTATGTAGTATATCACAGGACACTCTGATGGAGCAGAAGGATATCAAAACAGAATAAAATTTCCCTTGTGTCCAAGACAGAAGACCAGTCCCCTGAAGAATCCAAAGAAAAAAGGGGAGGAGGAAGCAAAACTTTACCAAAACTTCAACTTTTTTCAATAGCACTTCGGAAAAAGCTATCCCAACCATGGGTTGGGTGTGTAATTAGTCATCCAAAACTCAAGATTACTGGTTGGCTCATGACTGAGGTAGCAATAAGAGCCCATTGACACCCTTTTATGCCGAGTACACACAATCGGATTCTCCGTCAGAAAAATTTTGGATGTTTTTTTCAGATGGAATTCTGCTCAAGCTTGGCTTGCATACACACGGTCACACACAAGTTCTCTGAACTTTCGACCGTCAAAAACGTGGTGACGTACAACACAACGACGAGCCGAGAAAATTAAGTTCAATGCTTCCGAGCATGCGTCAAATTGTTTCCAAGCATGTGTCGGAATTTTGTGCGTTGGAATTGCTACAGACTATCGTTATTTCCAATTGGAATTTTTTCCGTCTGAAAATTTGAGAACCAGCTCTCAAATTTTTGTTGCCTGAAATTCCCAAAGGAAAAGTCCCAGAGAGCCTACACACAGTCAGAATTTCCGACCAAAAGCTCACATAGGACTTTTCTTTTCAGAAATTAGACTCATGGTAGTCATACATATAGTACAGCTAGGGCAGTTGCGAGCTTTGCCTTTTTAGAAAATAAACACGTTTCTGTTTACAGAGTTGTTTATAACAAGACAACACGAACGGCTTCTAACGCACCTGGAGTCGATGTCCTTATCCCGGGATTTGGAAAGACATTTTCCGTTGAATATCTGGATAAAAGCAAGTTAGCTGGTAAGAAATTGTAAATACATTTGCTGTGACAAAAATGTAAATTCTGACTGTAAAATACAACGTTAGATTTTGTTGCTTTTTGTCATGTAAAGTCACTTAACTACTTGAGATCCGCGCTATAGTCGAATGACGGCTACAGCGCGGATCTAAATATCCAACGTGCCGTCTTTTGACGGCCACCCCTTTGGGCGTTCCCAGCGCGCGCTCCAGAGCGCGCAGCGGGGAAGCCCTGTGTTGGCCGTGTCCCTCGGACACAGCCAATCACAGATCGCCGCGAACGGCCAATCAGAGTGGCCGTTTGCGATGCGATCTGTGCGGCCAATGAGAGATGATCTCATATGTAAACATATGAGATCATCTCTCATTGCCATTTTACACAGACAGCGTCCTGTCACTGGAGAGGAGACCGATCTGTATCCCTTGTACATAGGGACACAGTATCGGTCACCTCCCCCAGTCACCCCCCCCCCCCCCCACAGTTAGAACACAATGCAGGGAATACATTTAACCCCTTCCTCACCCCCTAGGGTTAACCAATGCCAGTCACATTTATACAGTAATTAGTGCATATTTATAGCACTGATCGCATTTTAAATGTGAATGGAGCCAAAGATGTGTTAAAAGTGTATGATGTTTCCGCCATAACGTCGCAGTCCCAATAAAAATCGCAGATCGCCGCCATTTCTAGTAAAAAAAAAAACAATAAAAAATGATAATTCTGTCCCCTATTTTGTAGGCGCTATAACTTTTGCGCAAACCAGTCGCTTATTGCGTTTTTTAATTTTTTTTTTTTACCAAAAATATGTAGAAGAATACGCATCGCCCTAAACTGAGAAAAAAAAAGTGTTTTTTTTTTAAATTGGGATATTTATTATATCAACAAGTAAAAAATATTATATTTTTTCAAAATTGTCGCTCTTTTTTGTTTATAGCGCAAAAAATAAAAACCGCACAGGCAATCAAATACCACCAAAAGAAAGCTCTACTTGTGGGGAAAAAAGGACGTCAATTTTGTTTGGGAGCCACGTTGCACGACCGCGCAATTTTCAGCTAAAGCGACGCAGTGCCGGAAGCTGAAATTTCACCTGGGCAGGAGGGGGTTTATGTGCCCAGTAAGCAAGTGGTTAAAATAAACCCTCCCCTCTTTTTGTGTACACCTGACACTGACAGGAGCAAATGTCTGACAGAGGATCTAAACCTCCCACACTTTATCCAACACAGGCAGCGTACACACGATCGGTCAAAACCGATGAAATCGGACTGAAGGTCTGTTTCATAGGTCCAAACCGATCGTGTATGGGCCCCAACGGTCAGTTATCCTTCGGTCAAAAAAAAGAGAACTTGCTTTAAAATTTAACCGATGGATGCCTAACCGATAGGTCAAAACCGATCGTTAGTATGCAAAAGCATCGGTTAAAAAGCCACGCATGCTCAGAACCAAGTCGACGCATGCTTGGAAGCATTGGACTTTTTTTTCAGCACGTCGTTGTGTTTTATGTCACTGGGTTCTGATACGATCGTTTTTTTAACCAATGGTGTGTAGGCACATCAGACCATCAGTCAGCTTCATCGATAAGCCCAAGATAAAAATGGTCAGGCTGGAATTCCAAAATTTAGGAGTTTTTGTTATAGGAAATCAAAATGGGATTCATTTGTGTTATTCAATGTTGTATTGCTCTTCGTAGGTTATCTTCACACCCTTGTACAAAACTTGGTGAACAATGGCTATGTGAGAGATGAGACGGTCCGTGCTGCTCCCTATGACTGGAGACTTGCTCCCAGTAAGTATTAGTTCAGTCTGGGTTTAGAGGAATCATTCACATTTCTCCTGACCGGTGTAATGGCTACTCTTTGCTATGAGTCCTCTCTATTGTTGTCTCTAAAGGAAACATCTACAAAGTCTAGCTTAGGGGTGTCTAACCTTTTGACCTTCCAGAACCAGACTAGTAGAAGAGGAATTGTTTTGGGCCACACATAAAATATTCTAACAATAAGGATAGCCGATGAGTAGAAAAATTCAGGCAGATCACATGTTAACAATCATTGATATAGATAATATACCTATATAGATACTATACCTTTAGAGTCATTTTTTGGTAATTTTTTATTGTAAAAGTGAGGCCCTGTTGACACTAAGGCCACGTACAGACGAGGAGACACGTCCGCTGAAACATGTCCGACGGACCGTTTCCAGCGGACATGTCTCCTCGGATATTTAGTCTGATGGTGTGTACACACCATCGGACCAAAATCCCCTCGGACGGATAACGCGGTGACGTGGCGGTGACGTTGAAGCCGACACGTCACCAATCCAGGAAGTAAAATACTTCCACGCATGCGTCAAATCCATTCGACGCATGCAGGAGATTTATGTCCGCTGGTTAGGCGTACTAACCAGTGGACATGTCGGACAGACGGGTTTCCAGCAGACAAGTTTTAAAGCATGCTTTAAAACTTGTCTGCTGGAAAAACCTGTCTGCTCGCCCGTACATACGGTCGGATATGTCCGCTGAAACTGGTCTGTGGACCAGTTTCAGCAGACAAGTTTGATCGTGTGTACGCGGCCTAATTCAACGCGAAAGTCGTGCAACTTTCAATTCAACTTAGCCTTGCGACTTTGATCCGACTTTATATTAACAGGATTCCACTTGAGGTGAGTGTGATATGAGTCTGGTCTGGATTTCCATGGCAAATTTACAAAAAAAAAAAATCCAAGCATATCCAAGCATGCAGCCTGGTTGGCCAGGAGAGGGGGGGGGGCGAGCAAGCCATCTGAACCATACCGGGCCACAACCCCCTCAACATGGGGGGCCCCTCACCCCAAAGCACCTTTTCCCCATGTTGATGGGGACAATGGTCTCTTCCCAACAACCCTGGGAAGTGGTCGTGGGGGTCTGCAGACAGGGGGCTTATCAGAATCAGGAAGCCCCCTTTAAGAAAGGAGGCCCACAGATCCTGACCCCCCCATGTAAATGAGTATGGGGTACATATTATCCCTACCCATTTACGTACCCATTTATGTTCTATTACTATGCATGATTGGTGAAATAACGAGAACACAAGCCAATGTTCCTTCACAATCAAATAATGTTTTAGTATCGTAACTTTTATTTCACAACTGTCATATTCCAATCACTTTATATTACTGAATATGGTTATAATAAAGTTCCTTCCTCTACTTCAGATGGACAGAAAGAATACTTTGAAAGACTACAGAAGCTCATAGAAGACATGTACAGAGAATATCAGAAACCAGTTTTTCTCACTGGGCACAGCCTTGGTAATATGTATATTCTGTACTTCTTGAATCATCAGCCTTCACAGTGGAAAAAGAAATATATTAAAGGATTTATCTCACTTGGAGCACCGTGGGGGGGAGCAGTGAAACCATTAATGGTCCTCCTGTCAGGTAAGTGCCATCATGACAATGACTTCTTATCATGTGTGCAATGTGAACGTGTTTAAAGGGGTTGTTTGGCTTTGGGGTTTAAAAAATAAAAAACATACCATACTTACCTCTACTGTGCAGTTCGTTTTGCACAGAGTGGCCCCGATCCTCCTGTTCTGGGGTTCCTCGGCAGCTGTCTCGGCTCCTCTCCACAAGCGCTAACCCCCTTCATGGGAAGCTCTCTCCCAAGTGGGTTAGGTTGCGGGTGTGCTCCCGTGATACAACTGGCGGCTAAAGCCGCTGACTGTATCACTCAGCCCCGCCCCCGGCGCGCCGCGTCATTAAATGTGATTGAGGTGATGCATTAAGAAGAAAAAACATGAAGCTTTACAACCCCTTTAATGTCTTTGGTTTCTGGAATGGGCATTCATATTTTACTATGTATTCACAGGAGACAATCATGGCATTCCAATGGTTTCTAACATTAAAATTCGAGAAGAACAGCGAATGACGACCACAAACCCCTGGATGTTACCCAACAACCTGGCCTGGCCTGAATCCCATGTCTTTATTTCCACCCCATCTTTTAACTATACCAACAGAGACTACCAGAAGTTATTCAAAGACATTGACTTTGAGGATGGATGGTACATGTGGGAAGATACAAGGGAGCTTCTGGATGGGCTTCCGCCGCCAGGTGTGGAGATGTACTGCATCTATGGAACGGGTCACCCTACAGCAGAGACCTTCATCTACGGGGATGGTTTTCCTAATGAGCCACCTATAGATATCCACTATACAGATGGTGATGACACTGTGCACACAAGAAGCCTGGAACTCTGTAAACGCTGGAAGACCCAACAGAAGGAGAGCGTTCATGTTATTGAGCTGGATGGAATGGATCATCTCAGCATGGTCTTTAGCAATAGAACATTGGATGTTATTAATGAGATCTTGCTGGGGAATGACCACTAAACTCCAAGTTACTCCTCTGCATGCTACAGTGGTCCTTCCTATATAGAACATAGATGATAGTATGGGGGTGTCAGCAGGGGCGGACTGACCATGCGGGCACTTCGGGCACTGCCCATGCCACTAGGGGCCCCATAATCTCCTATTGCGCGGGGGCCCCTTGAGTTGTCAGTCCGCCCCTGGGTGTGAGTGTGTGTGAGTGTCTGTGCTGGTCAATGTGTGAGATTTCCTCCCTTATGTTTTTACCATAGAATCTCAGGTGACATCACGTTCTATTCTTAGAACCAAATAAATTTGTTTACACTGAGTAGAACTAAAATATACAAATTCCCCTTTTTAAAGTGAACCTGTCACAAGCCAAATGCATCAGATGTTTTCTGCTAAAGTACTGTTACTAGATTAAAAACTTGGGGGAAAAAAGACGTCTCTATAGATACATTTAATGCAGATCACCACACATCTCTGCTCCTAGAAAAGATCCAGATCCTGAAGACAGGAAGCACAATGGTGAACGGGTTAGTAGACAAGAAGTGCAATGCTGAGTGGGGGAGAAGACAGGTAGCACAGTGCTGAGTGGGTGAGAAGTTAGGAAGCACAGTGGTGAGTGGGTGAGAAGTTAGGAAGCACAGTGCTGAGTGGGTGAGAAGTTAGGAAGCACAGTGCTGAGTGGGTGAGAAGTTAGGAAGCACAGTGCTGAGTGGGTGAGAAGTCAGGAAGCACAGTGCTGAGCGGGGGAGCAGACAGGAAGCACAGTGCTGAGCGGGGGAGCAGACAGGAAGCACAGTGCTGAGCGGGGGAGAGGTCAGGAAGCACAGTGCTGAGCGGGGGAGCAGACAGGAAGCACAGTGCTGAGCGGGGGAGCAGACAGGAAGCACAGTGCTGAGCGGGGGAGAGGTCAGGAAGCACAGTGCTGAGCGGGGGAGCAGACAGGAAGCACAGTGCTGAGCGGGGGAGCAGACAGGAAGCACAGTGCTGAGCGGGGGAGAGGTCAGGAAGCACAGTGCTGAGCGGGGGAGCAGACTGGAAGCACAGTGCTGAGTGGGGGAGAAGTCAGGAAGCACAGTGCTGAGCGGGGGAGCAGACAGGAAGCACAGTGCTGAGCGGGGGAGCAGACAGGAAGCACAGTGCTGAGTGGGGGAGCAGACAGGAAGCACAGTGCTGAGTGGGGGAGAGGTCAGGAAGCACAGTGCTGAGTGGGGGAGAGGTCAGGAAGCACAGTGCTGAGCGGGGGAGCAGACAGGAAGCACAGTGCTGAGTGGGGGAGCAGACAGGAAGCACAGTGCTGAGCGGGGGAGCAGACAGGAAGCACAGTGCTGAGCGGGGGAGCAGACAGGAAGCACAGTGCTGAGTGGGGGAGAGGTCAGGAAGCACAGTGCTGAGCGGGGGAGCAGTCAGGAAGCACAGTGCTGAGCGGACAACAGACAGGGGCAAGGGAGCAGATAGGAAACACAGTGCTGAGTTGGGGGAGCAAACAGGAAATACAGTGCTGAGCAGGGGTGCAGACTGGAAGATTTGGGGGGGGGGGACTGTATACACATCTGAAGGCTAGAAGGTGTGGGTTAAGGGCTGCATACATGTAACCAGGTGCTTGACTAAGAATGAAGTGTGAGATAAACATTGGGGTCCCCCCTAAAATCCATACCAGACCCTTATTCAAGCTTGCAGCTTGGCAGTCCAGGAAAGGGGCAATGGTGAACGGGTTAGTAGACAAGAAG
Source organism: Rana kukunoris (assembly GCA_029574335.1). NCBI lineage: Eukaryota > Metazoa > Chordata > Amphibia > Anura > Ranidae > Rana > Rana kukunoris. The sequence goes on from CM056059.1 coordinate 308,647,047, forward strand.
TGCAATGCTGAGTGGGGGAGAAGACAGGTAGCACAGTGCTGAGTGGGTGAGAAGTTAGGAAGCACAGTGCTGAGTGGGTGAGAAGTTAGGAAGCACAGTGCTGAGTGGGTGAGAAGTTAGGAAGCACAGTGCTGAGTGGGTGAGAAGTTAGGAAGCACAGTGCTGAGTGGGTGAGAAGTCAGGAAGCACAGTGCTGAGCGGGGGAGCAGACAGGAAGCACAGTGCTGAGCGGGGGAACAGACAGGAAGCACAGTGCTGAGCGGGGGAGAGGTCAGGAAGCACAGTGCTGAGCGGGGGAGCAGACAGGAAGCACAGTGCTGAGCGGGGGAGCAGACAGGAAGCACAGTGCTGAGCGGGGGAGAGGTCAGGAAGCACAGTGCTGAGCGGGGGAGCAGACTGGAAGCACAGTGCTGAGTGGGGGAGAAGTCAGGAAGCACAGTGCTGAGCGGGGGAGCAGACAGGAAGCACTGTGCTGAGCGGGGGAGCAGACAGGAAGCACAGTGCTGAGTGGGGGAGCAGACAGGAAGCACAGTGCTGAGTGGGGGAGAGGTCAGGAAGCACAGTGCTGAGTGGGGGAGAGGTCAGGAAGCACAGTGCTGAGCGGGGGAGCAGACAGGAAGCACAATGCTGAGTGGGGGAGCAGACAGGAAGCACAGTGCTGAGCGGGGAGCAGACAGGAAGCACAGTGCTGAGCGGGGGAGCAGACAGGAAGCACAGTGCTGAGTGGGGGAGAGGTCAGGAAGCACAGTGCTGAGCGGGGGAGCAGACAGGAAGCACAGTGCTGAGCGGGGGAGCAGACAGGAAGCACAGTGCTGAGCGGGGGAGCAGACAGGAAGCACAGTGCTGAGCGGGGGAGCAGACTGGAAGCACAGTGATGAGTGGGGGAGCAGACAGTAAACACAGTGCTGAGTGGGGGAGCAGTCAGGAAGCACAGTGCTGAGCGGACAACAGACAGGGGCAAGGGAGCAGATAGGAAACACAGTGCTGAGTTGGGGGAGCAAACAGGAAATACAGTGCTGAGCAGGGGTGCAGACTGGAAGATTTGGGGGGGGGGGACTGTATACACATCTGAAGGCTAGAAGGTGTGGGTTAAGGGCTGCATACATGTAACCAGGTGCTTGACTAAGAATGAAGTGTGAGATAAACATTGGGGTCCCCCCTAAAATCCATACCAGACCCTTATTCAAGCTTGCAGCTTGGCAGTCCAGGAAAGGGGGGGGGGGTGATGAGCGAGCAACCATACCAGGACACATGATTTCAGAATTGGAGGGTACTTGGCACCTTGTCCCCATATTTATGGGTCTGTTGGCAGGCATGTGGCCTGGTATGGTTTAGGAAGCTGCATGCTCGGATAAGGGCCTGGTGTGGATCTTAGGGGGGGCCCCCACACCGTTTAAAAAAAAATTTGGGGTTCTAAAAAATTACATTTAAATTGACAGCAATACAATGCCATTGCTGGCAATACAAAAATGTTAAAAAAACTTTGTGGGGGCCCCCCCAATCCATAACAGGCCCTTTGGGCCCCCTCATGTGAATAAGTACCTATTCACCAAAATAAATAAACAATATTATTTAAAAGTGTTTTTTTTGCATTGGGCCCCTATACCATTTTAATGGCCAATAACTTGCATATAAGGCTTCAAAATGAGGACTTTTGATTTCTCAAGTTCGGGCCCCATAGACTTCAATGGGTTTCGGAGTTCCGGTCTGAACTTTATGATCAAGAGTTCTGGCGTAAACCGAACCAGGGGGTGTTCAGTACATCTCTACCCAGAGGGAGATCGCCAGGAGGAGGGGAATGAGCTACATTTTCTCAAGCTGTACAGGACAGCTTCCTTTTGCCATGAGGGAGCTCAGAGTGTGCACATCGCTGTCCAGTGTGCACCACCACTGATGAACAATGACAGCCTGAGCAGGATCTGGAGTGTTGAGTTCACATGTGCGGACAGCCAGAGTCACTTGGGTGCAGGGCAGAGAGTGGACTAATTGCTGTATTTTACTGGATGGTGAAGTGCAGAAGTTCCTTCAGGGATGCAGGGCGGGCACGGGATGGTGAGAGATGATCTCATCTCCCTGCTCCTAGATTGGCCAGCTGCCTGCTCACAATAAGCCTGCTCTCTAACCCGCCCACACACTGAGCCACCTAGCAGCCCGGCCCACCTACCCACCCACAAACTGCGCCACCCAACCCGCCCGCTCTCTCATCCGCCCAGCCTGCAATACATTTCTTGGGGGTGGCAATTTCCCTGTTGCCCTCCCTGGATCCGCCCCTGGCTGAGCCTGCACCCACTCCACCAGTCCAATATACCTTTATTACCTCGCTCCCAGTAACAGAATGGGGTCTCGTGCACATAGTGTGGTCTTCATGCGCGCTCATTAACTCCTTCCTTCTTGTACCATGTGACCAGACCATAGATCTCCATAACGTATGTTCGGGTCCAGTTGCTAATGAATACGAACCGCTAGGTCGGGAGAAAGGTAATGACCCCTCTGTGCTACCAGAGGATCTGTCACCTTAACAGGTACCACGCCTAACGACTGGTTGCTTGGTGTCTGGAACTTGTGCTTGGTTAATCTTTGCAACTACACTCCTCCTACCCTTATCTTGCCGGGTTCAGCCTTCATACCCCACGTGTGCTTTCCACAGACCGGGCCATAGACAAAAGATGTCCTCAGTCGGAAGTTATGGCTGCAGCAATAAGTCAAAACCAAAGTATTGTTGTTTTTCAGCTGGCGATTCTCTAGCCGATAAAAGTGGCCTGAGCTGTGATTCGCTGCAGGATCGGTGGATGATCGGTAGCCCCCAAAAACCGATCCAGCAGTGGCGGCTGGTGGGATTTCCTTTGGGGGGGGGACACAAACAGCACCCCTTCCCCCCCACAAGGGCGGTCCAGCGGGCACCTGCTCCTGTGGGTCTCCTCTCCTGGGGTGCGGGCAGTGGCCACCCCCCCCCCGTGGCGGGTGCAGGTGCTACTTTAGTAATGATACCTTCTGCTCACAGTAATCTGCTGTGTCCGCTCCTCCACCGTGTGTTTCGTCTTCCGCCAAAGCGCAAGACATCCAATAGGATCGCTTGACACTTTGGCCAATCGGGAAACAGGTCTCACAGACCTAACTCTTGATTGGCGGGGAAGATCTGTAGTGTGATAATAGCGAAAATGAATTCACTTATCATCACACAACTGGGTGGGCTTGGAGCGCAATTCTCTGTGCTCCAAGCTGACCCCTTTATTACATGCTTAAAAAAAACACCCCTCCCCATTGGAATCCATGGTCCGATGCCCTCTATGGAGGATGTGATCCAGCGGTTGTGGCAGCTGGTAACAGAGATGAGTGGAGGAAAGATGGCCTCCGCTCATCTCTATGGTCTAGGACATTGGTTCTCAACTTGGGGGTCGGGACCCCCTCCGGGGTCAAATGATGATTTGCCAGGGGTCACCAAATCCTGGGCTGTTCCTGAAGCCCGCACCGCTCTCCCAGCCTTCTTGCGGCCACCCAGCTGGGCTGTTCCTGGAGCCCAAGTACACCCACTCAGCCTCTTCACAGCCCCCCATTCAGTTCACGGCATGACTGAAAGAAAGGTTGAGAACCGCTGGTCTAGGAGGACTGGAGCGTCATGATGACGTCACTTCCGGCTTTGGCCTAATGTAAACAAGGCTATTTTTTTATTTAAAGCACTAAATCAAAGTTTGTTTTTTTAATCTAATGTGTTACATTGTAGAGGAGAAATGTGGGGTCTTATATACCCCAGATCTCCCCATAAAGAGGGCCTGTCACTGCTTATTTCTATCACAAGGGATAGAAAGTTTACATTCCTTGTGATAGAAATAAAAGTGATCAAAAAAATATATATTTTTTTTAACTGCTTAAGGACCGCCTCCTGCACATATACCCAGCGGCGCGCTCCCGTGACCCGGTCCGAAACTCCGTGACCGGGATCGCGGGATTCGCAGACCCGATCGCCGCTGCAGTGCGGCGATCGGTCCCCGGAGCTGAAGAACGGGGAGAGCCGTGTGTAAACCCGGCTTTCCCGTGCTTCACTGTGACCGCAGCATCGATCGCGTCATCCCTGTTATCGATGACGTCACACCTACAGCCACACCCCCCTACAGTTGTAAACACACACAGGGAACACATAACCCCTACAGCGCCCCCTTGTGGTTAACTCCCAAACTGCAACTGTAATTTTCACAGTAAACAATGCAATTTAAATGCATTTTTTGCTGTGAAAATGACAATTGTCCCAAAAATGTGTCAAAATTGTCCGAAGTGTCCGCCATAATGTCGCAGTCATGAAAAAAATCGCTGATCGCCGCCATTAGTAGTAAAAAAAATAATAATAATAAAAACGCAATAAAGTTTCCCTTATTTTGTAAACGCTATAAATTTTGCGAAAACCAACCGATAAACGCTTATTGCGATTTTTTTTTTACCATAAATAGGTAGAAGAATACGTATCGGCCTAAACTGAGGGAAAAAAAAATGTATATATATTTTGTTGGGATATTTATTATAGCAAAAAGTAAAAAATATTGAATTTTTTTCAAAATTGTCGCTCTATTTTTGTTTATAGCGCAAAAAATAAAAACCGCAGAGGTGATCAAATACCACCAAAAGAAAGCTCTATTTGTGGGGAAAAAAGGACGCCAATTTTGTTTGGGAGCCACGTCGCACGACCGCGCAATTGTCAGTTAAAACGACGCAGTGCCGAATCGCAAAAAGGGGCAAGGTCCTTTACCTGCATTTTGGTCCGGGTCTTAAGTGTTTAAGGGACAATGTACAAGGAAAAAAAAATACTGACAGAAAGTGGGATTATGGAAAAGGAAGTTAGCCACCCTCTTACAGGAAGTGGGACTATAGAGAAGGAAGGTAGTCACCTTCTGACAGGAAGTAGGACCATGGAAAATGAAGAAAGCCACCTTCTGACAGGAAGTGGGACCACCGATAAGGACCATGGAAAAGGAAGGTAGTCACCCTCTGACAGGAAGTGTGACCATGGAAAAGGAAGGTAGTCACCCTCTGACAGGAAGTGGGATGATGGTCGGAGAGGACAGTCCCATACAATAGCCCAGTGTGCTGTCACCTAATCGGTAATTCTGATGGGAGTGGCTTCCTTAGGTTTAAACATGACAGCTAAATGCAAATTGCCCGTTTGACGTGCTCGGCAACCGGAAGTCAATCGAATGCAGTAATCCCGCCCTCTGCCGCTTAGAAGCCAATCCCCGCTGTTGTGTTCAGACACTAGAGGCTCAGCTGTACCTCTCTCGGGAACAGAGTACAGTTCTCTATAGGGGCAGGGGCTCCGGGAAAATGGCCGCTGTGCTCCTCTAGTGATTGCATTTCCCGAATTCCTGAATTAGGCGCCGAGATTCAACTGAGAAGAGGAAACCAGCGGCTGTGACAGGACAGGTGAGAGAGGAGCCCGGCCTGTCCATTGACACGGATACTACCCTCTCCATATATATTTATATAGATCTCCTCCCCCTCACTACTATATATATATATATATATATATATAGTATAAGCTCTCAGGGCCAGGGCCCTCCTAACCTCCTTGTATTCAATTGTATTGTATCTTCACTGTCTCCCTTTATGTTGTAATGTGCTGTGCAAACTGCTGGCACTAAATAAATCCTGTATAATAGATCTATATAGACTGTTCCTCCCTCACCACTATATATATATATATATATATATATATATATTCTACCTCTCCTGCCTACTGTCTCATAATTATACATGGACCTCTTACTGTCATATCTGGATATGTACATAGACCCCCCTCCTTCTTGCTGTCCATATATAACTATACATGGCTTCCCCCCCCCCCTTACCATCCTATGTATAACTATACAGTGACACCCCCCCCCCCCCCATTACTATCCTATCTAGAACTATCTATATCACTCTTACTATCCTATCTAGAACTATACATATCCCCCTTACCATCTTCTATAGAACCAGGGCTTTTTTTCTGGGGGAACTTGGGGGAACTCAGTTCCACCACCTTTGGCTCAGACCCTTTGGTGCCCGCTCACCACAATCACTTGTAAACACAGAAGTCTGGTTTCTGTGTTTACAAGTGCCAGCTCTTCACTCTGTGTGTAACCCCCCTGAACTCTGCACTCTGTATTAGTGCAATTCTGGTATTTAATGCCACTTTAAGACCCTTCTACTGTTTGTGAAATCTGAACGGGGTCGTGGTTGAGTTCCTGCACCTATTTTCTGAGAAAAAAAGCTCTGTATAGAACTATACATAGACACCCCCCTTTTACCAGTGTATGTATAATATAATCTATATATATATATAATTACACACACACTATGTATGTATATACCTATCCAGTGGTGCACTAAAATTAAAATTTCGTAACTAAAAGTTCAAGATGCATGTGACTGAAACCGAAATTGCTGTTTAAAAAAAAAGAAATTATATAAATATCTGTATCATATATTCAACTTTTTAATTAATATCATGAATATAACCACTTGCTGAGTGACGGCTACAGCGCGGACAGCTAGTTCTGGGAGGCCGTCATATGACGGTCTCCTGTAATCGCGCCCACTGCATCGCGTGTGTATGATCTATATCAGGGGTCTCTAAACAAAGGGCCGAATTTATTGTCCTTCAGACACTTGGAGGGCCGGACTTTGGCCAGCGGGGGTGGACATTTTCCTGGCATCAGTGGGACTTAACATCTGGTATTAGGGGAGGAATAGTGTCCCATTGTTGGTATCATAGGGAGGAATAGTGACCCATTAGTGGTGTCAGTGGGAGAAATGGTGCTCCACTGTCGGTGTCAGATGGCAGAATAGTGTCTCGTATCACTGGGAGGGATAGTGCCCCAAGGGCCGTATAAAGGAAGCAAATGGCCGCAGTTTGGAGACCACTGATCTATATCGTTTATTTATTTTTTCACACACAGTGACCACTCCCTGATCTGCTGTGTATAGCTAACATCATCTGAGTCCAGGACTTGAGCACTGTGAATCTTTTCTATATCGTTTATTTATTTTTTCACACACAGTGACCACTCCCTGATCTGCTGTGTATAGCTAACATCATCTGAGTCCAGGACTTGAGCACTGTGAATCTTTTCTATTCTAGAACCAATCAGAAGATGGAGAGCCGACGTCAGCCACTCAAACGACTCTGTGAGTGAATTGTGTCTGTGTGTGATGAGTGCCCATCTTCTTATAGATTATACAGTGGGCGTTCTGCTTGGGGGGGGGGGGGGTGAAGCCTAAAACTTTACAAGGAACAGACAGTCCACCTTATCTCCTTTCACATACAATGTGTGTGTGTGTTAGGGCCAGTCATTATTATTGTTTACGCAACGAAAACAGATGCTTATGAGCTGCTATGTGTTTATAATTATACCTCCACCTATTCTATCGGAGAACTCAACCACTATAAATCAGAATATCAATTGTGTATAAATGGTGCGCTTGTTTAAAATCTTACAATTGTACATATCTACATGATGTTTTTTTATTTTCAATAAGGATTTTTACCAAAAATCAATATTATAACGCATTCCACAAGACCTTCATAAATGCATAACTGTCCACATCCAATAAAGTGATAATCAAAAATAGTTCAAAGAAAGGAATTTTTATAGCGACTCAGTGAATACAAGGCTTGATCCACAAGGATCAATCCTCTGCTAATAGCCGTGCCAAAGTGACCACCCCCCCCCCCTTTTTTTTTTTTCTTCCTGCAGAAATAACCACCACCAGCCATCGCTGTGTGATTTGGCCACTCACTCTTTGGGTCAAATATATAAGGAAGAACGAGTAGCATAATAATGCTCACGTATAAACCTCTTTAATTTAAAGTATGCACTGACAATAAAAACACAAAAATTTTTTTTGTTATTTGCCGACTTCTGGGTACCGGAGACACCAGAAGTGATGTCACTGGCCCTCTCTGATGTGTTGCATCACTTGTTACATGACTTCCTCAGGGAAATGGCTCTCTTTTGGTGGTATTTGATCACCTGCATTTTTATTACCAAAGCTGAATTGAACAATCGGATGTTAGAAGCTGGCTACCATACACAGCTGCATCAGATTCTGAGTACTCCAGTTTTAGTAAATCTCCTTGTCTGTGTCTCGGGCGGGGGGTGCAGTGTGACCTTCTGTATGGTACATGGATTTGTGTGTGTGTGCGTGCGTGTGCATGTGTCTGTCCTATCTATTGTGCCCCAGGTTTCCATGCAGTTCTTCATTCTGTGTTGGTCTCCAGGCTCAGATTCGGAGAATGATTTGCCCAGGAAGAAACGATTTAATGTCTCAGAAGAGGAGGTTGAGAACCAAGATCCTGGGGAGCTGGAGTTCAAGTGCAGAGATAGCTGGTCTTCTCTACTACGGATAACCGAACAGGAAATCAAGCCAGACACCCCAGCCATTCCATCCATCATATCGCGCATCCAGATGTTAAAGGAGAGCCACGAGAGAGGTGGGTGCTCCCTAGAGGTGGAACACTGAGGGTGTGAAGGAATCCTGTTCTGGGTTCTCAGGGGGGGGACATAATAGATGGCTGTCGTCAGTCTACAGATGGATTCTACGGGGCAAATAAAGACGACCCAAGGTGTTTATTAGGGTTGTCCCGATACCACTTTTTTAGGACCGAGTACAAGTACCGATACTTTTTTTTTCATGTACTTGCCGATACCGAATACCTATACTTTTTTTAAATGTCATGTGACAGTTTTCAAACCACAATACAGACTAAGGATATTTTCTTTGGAATTATGAAGAACTCTAACTCAAGACATTATAAAAGAATAAAAATGAGTAAAAATGAATAAAAATGTTTTTTTTTTTCTTGTCACGCAGTAGTAAAAAACTCAAAGAATTTTCACAGAACATGTTGATAAATACAAAAAAAGTATTTTATTTAGGTTTCAGGAGCGTTTGCACGAGTACAAGTACTCCCGCAAATACTCGGTATCGATACCGATACTAGTATCGGTATCTGGACAACCCTAGTGTTTATAATAGTGTTTATTTCCATTTTCTGTTGCAGATCTATCTCTGGATTTTGTAGAGGAGGGTCAATCTGGCGCTGATGATGGGAAGGTCAGTACGCTGTTGGGTGACATTTTTGCATCATTTACAGTGTTTGGGATCTGACTGTTGTGGTGGTTCCACACTGTTCTTTGCCAATATTTCAGTGTAACGTGCTGGGAGCAGGGTTCTCTTTAAAGGACAAGTCCACCCTAACTCCAAAATCTTTACATCTACAGACATCCATGAACTAACGCTAACCTATCTAAACCTGTAAAGAAGAAACCGGTATACATAACTTTTTTTTGTGAAGCCGATCTGACCCGAACTCATGCTGAGCTGTCAGCTGCAGCTTCCCTGTGGAGGGGGGTGCAGAGAACACAGCTGACAACAGAAGCCCCATAGTAATTCTATAGGTGACGTCCATTCCCATTCATTTGTCAGCTGTGTCCTCTGCAGAGTTTCCGCTGCTGGAAACGGCATTGGATCGGCTTTAAAAAAAAAAAAAAAAAGTTTGTGTACTGATTTATTCTCTATAGGGCTCGCTGTGTTATGATTATATCATGGATGTGGTGGTTTTTAGTGTTGGGGTGGACTTCCCCTTTATTATGGTCGCTGCATATTTTCCATCCCTTTTTTATATTTGCAGGATGACTCGTTACAGCTGCAGCCAGATCTGTATAAAGAAGGGAAAATGCAGGCGGGTAAGAACCAAATTTATATAATTATTATTTTTTTTTTTTTTTTTAATGGTTTAGGCTACCTGAGACACTGAACAGTTTGAAGAAAAAAATATTTATATTTTACTTTCTGCTATTAAACCTGTATAACAAAAACATTTTAAAAATGCAGTTTTCTTCTAAATTTAGGCCAATATGTATTGTTACATGATGATTTTTTTTTTTGTAAAGCAAATCTCAATAAACATATATATTGATTTGGTTTGTGCAAAAGTAAGTGTCTATAAACTATGGAATATATACTGGAAAAAAATAAATTATATATATATATTTAGAATATGTGTGTGTTTTATCCTATGAATATACATAGGTGGTAAAAAGTCCATCTAGTTCAACCAAACGTGTGTGTTACAATCCCATATACTGTACACCCTTCTATAGCCACAGTTGATCCAGAGGAAGGCATCACAGTAGAGACGGCGCACGCCCTCTACCTGATGGTGCATAATAGATACATGATTCTGCACAGAGCGCCCGCCCTGTTGCAGTAAGCCTGCTATGGGGTGGTCGGGAAGTGGTTAACAGTCTGGCTATGTATATGGACTGTCACTTGGTGTATGGTTGTCTTGGGGTTAAAAATAGTCTGGTAATGGCCAGTCATTTTGAGCTAGGGTTAAATGGAGTTATAAAGGCTCTCCCCAGTAAATGGTCTGATAATGGTTGTGTATATGGAAAATCACTAGGTGTGGTGTTGCAATAGTATGCCACTTTTTTTTCTTTTTATGACAATCATTGTTTTGCGGTATTTCCTCCTTCAGAATGCAGCACTGAGGGTTTGAACGAAAAACAACTTGTCCCGTTGGGCCAGAGCACTTTAGCTACTCGGCATCCTCTGCCTTCCTTAGAAGATGCCCCGCCCAGTGTGGAGACAGCTAGCCGCCTCCGGAAGGTCAGTTCTTGGGTGTTGAGTGGGAAGAAAGGCCTAATGGATGGAGTGGTACAAAATGATTGATAGTGTTGGTATACAAGTTTCACCTTTTGCAGCTGCAGATTAAATTCTCAACCCTCTTTACAAGTAATAGACAAAACTGGGCCCTGGCAATGCAGTTACTCATATCTGTACATATATTGCTCAAGGAACGGCAGGAGGAGGTGGACATGGTGTGTGCAGTTGTGGATCGCAATAATCCCTGGAGAGCTGTGTCTATGAGACAGAGGAAGAGACCACTTGAACAGGTTGGCAAGGTAAGGGGTATCTGTGATGGTATAGCGAGACCTAGTGTGAGGTGTTGGTGGTCACCAAAATAGGTGGGGTGGCAGTGGAGAGTCACATGTAAGGCATGGCACTAGACCGTAACACAGCAGTGTTCATGCTGGTCCACCAGGAAAAATATTGTATATCTGATGCCACTTTTGGCCCACAGCGCAAGGTCACTTCACTGGGTGCCACGATTTGTCTGCAGAATAATGTCACTTTACTGGGTGCCACACTTTGTCTGCGGTGCAATGTCACTTGGTGCCACACTGGTCTTCAGGCCAAGAGGTACACACTGATTTCTGGGTGTCACTTGTGGTGGAACATAGCTCTTAAGTCCTGTCTTGGCTTACTTTGCGACACTGCTCTGCAGAGTGCCAGTAGAAAGAAAAGGCGGCGACGGGTGAAAACAGGACGAGGGCGAGTGAAAATGGGACCCATGACGGATGACTCCAGCGTAAGTGAACCCTGTGATGCTTTGTGTCAGGCAGTGCTGTATTGTGCTCCCATCTACTGAAGTTGTGATCCTGCTGACTTCCAGATATACAGTACAAATGCACAACAGATCTTGGTACATACACCCCCGCTCCCCCCTTGAAGGCTGATTATTGCCCCCCCCCCCCCAAGTCAGTATTTAACAGTTTTTGATTGTGTTTTCAGGGCTCAGAGTCTACAGAACTGTCTCTGGAAAGCAACGAAGGGACTCATGATGTCTCTTCGGAGCGCTGCGTCTCTTCCCTGGAGATTCGGCTTCAAAGAACTTGCAGCAATGGTAAGGAATAGGCTATATTCAAGGGTTTTTTTTTTTTTTTTTTCTCTAGGTGGAAAATAATTGTACAGTATGGTTTTTGTTCTTGGGATAGGCACATGACCCTGTGAGTTGGCTGGGGGCAAATGGGTGATCAAACTTGTACATCCAGTTTTATGTCTTCACAGACTCCCTGCCCCAGGAGGAGCTTCCATCCTCATTTGATGTTGCGGATGAAGATGGGTCCAGGGAAGGTAAGTCTCTAAGGAAGGGATTAGATGCGTGGCTTTTACTGGAGAAGAATATATGGCTGGTGTCTGTATCTGCAGAGTGAGAACTACCACATTGTATTCAGGATCTCCTGTGTCCATCCTAATAATAAAATGCAATTAAAGTGGTTGTACCCTCAGACATTAAAATGTGAACAAACATATCCCTCTATAGTGTGTACTAAGAGCACTATGTGTAATTTCTGTCTGTTGCTTCCTTCCTCTATCGGCATGAATCGCTTCTGACAAGTTTTCCCTGACACTAATGCCACGTACACATGACCATTTTTAAAGCGGAGTTCCACCCAATAATGAAACTTCCGCTTATCCCACTCCTCACCCCCTTACATGCCACACTTGGCATGTAATTTTTTTTTTGGGGGGGGGGGGGGGGAGTGGGGGCTTCAGGAGGAGTGGGACTTCCTGTCTCACTTCCGCCGAGGGGCTGGTAAGGCGATTAAGCTTAATCGCCTTATTGCAGCCCCTCCCTGTAGGCGATGGCCTAGGACACTGACAGGTCCTAGGCGATCGCCTGTCCAATAGGACGTGCGCATGCGCAGTGGGTGCCCGGCCGTGAAGCTGAAAGCTGTCACGGCCGGGTGCCCACAGTAGCAATGAGGATGCCGATCGGAGAGGGGGGGAGCGGAGCCCCGGCCGGTGCGTCGCTGGAACAGGTAAGTGTATGTTTATTAAAAGCCAGCAGCTACACTCTACACTATAACATTTGGCTGGAACACCCCTTCAATGGTCTAGAAAACGTTTTTTTTTTTTTTTTTTTTTTCAACGCATTAAAAACCCGTTACTGTTAAGCCGGCCTTGCCTACACACGATCGTGAAAAACATTTCTCTAACAAAGCGCAGTGACGTACAACACATACGACGCGCTATAAAGGTACCATTCGGGTGGCGCCACCCTTGGGGCTGCTTTTGTGTTAGTAAAACTTTGGTGAGAGACGATTTGTGAATGTCAGTCTGTTACAGCGTGATGAATTACGAGCGCTAGTTTTACTAGAATGAGCGCTCCCTTTTCATAACTTGCTTCTGAGCATGCGTGTTATTTTCACGTAGTTAAAACCCACACACGACCATTTTTACAACGTTAAAAAAAAAAATGCGAAAATTTAGAGCGTGTTCTAGATTTTTAATGGCCATTTTCGACGTCGTGAAAAACGCTCTGGAGCCTACACACGATCAATTTTAATGACATTAAAAAGAAATGTCCATTTTTTTTTTTTACATCGCGAAAAATGGTCGTGTGTATCTGGCATAAGATTAAAAAAAAGTGACAGGAGGAACCTCTAGCTGATTGACAGCCTTAGTTTGGTCCCCTGTGTAGAGTGGTGTGTCCTGTCCCTAAAACAGTGAAATGTCAATGTATTTAATGTACTGAATATATTTATCTTTTGTCCTGAATTATAATGATCAGATTTTGGACTCCGCTTAATGAATGATGGATATGGTAACATATCGCTATTTCCCCCCCCCCCCCCCCTTTTTTTATTTTTTTGTAATTATTTTTTTATTTTTATTTTTTTTGAAGACTCTGCTGTAGACCAAGGTGACCAGAGGCGGGTGACTATGAATAGTTCTGAGCTGATTGACCGCATATTTGAAGGTGTTTTAGATGTTAGTGAACTGTCAGAAGAACATTTTTCGGGAGAAGAGGATTTGGATCTTCCTCCTGTATCTATTCTATCTCCTCTCATTAAGTCGGCGGATCTTCAGGCAGCAATCAGCCCTCTAGTGAGTCTCAAACTTCCCAAAAATGTATAAACAAACAGTACTTCTAGATCGGTAATATGATGTCTATATATCTATAGGGCTCAGTGGTGTCCAGTTTACCTGAATTGCTGGAGGAGGAGCCCACGGTGAGAAGGGTCACGTCGGCTGAAGAGGAGGTCCATTTGCCCTACAGGTACTGGGGTTATTAGTCTAGCTTGGATCAATCTGCTCTACAGGTGCACAGTGGCTTTCCAGCACAGCCAGAGTCCATCTATCCTACTGAGTACCATCGGAATTTTTGGTTTAGCCAGAGTCTAACAAGCTTCTTGGTTAAGTCATGCTCTGTCAAACTGGGCTTATTGGTCTTTCTGTAGCCCATCCACTCTACAAAGTACAAGGCTTCGCAGCCTATTCATGGTTCATCCACCCTACTGGGTTTACCAGCCTTTCCATAGTTTATCCACCTTAGCAGGTACTCAGGTTAGCAGTCTATCCATGATCCAGTTACTGGGGTTCGCAGTCTATCCATGATCCAGTTACTGGGGTTCGCAGTCTATCCATGATCCAGTTACTGGGGTTCGCAGTCTATCCATGATCCAGTTACTGGGGTTCGCAGTCTATCCATGATCCAGTTACTGGGGTTCGCAGTCTATCCATGATCCAGTTACTGGGGTTCGCAGTCTATCCATGATCCAGTTACTGGGGTTCGCAGTCTATCAATGATCCAGTTACTGGGGTTTGCAGTCTATCAATGATCCAGTTACTGGGGTTCGCAGTCTATCCAGTTACTGGGGTTCGCAGTCTATCCAGTTACTGGGGTTCGCAGTCTATCCAGTTACTGGGGTTCGCAGTCTATCCAGTTACTGGGGTTCGCAGTCTATCCAGTTACTGGGGTTCGCAGTCTATCCAGTTACTGGGGTTCGCAGTCTATCCAGTTACTGGGGTTCGCAGTCTATCCAGTTACTGGGGTTCGCAGTCTATCCAGTTGCTGGGGTTCGCAGTCTATCCAGTTGCTGGGGTTCGCAGTCTATCCAGTTGCTGGGGTTCGCAGTCTATCCAGTTGCTGGGGTTCGCAGTCTATCCAGTTGCTGGGGTTCGCAGTCTATCCAGTTGCTGGGGTTCGCAGTCTATCCAGTTGCTGGGGTTCGCAGTCTATCCAGTTGCTGGGGTTCGCAGTCTATCCAGTTGCTGGGGTTCGCAGTCTATCCAGTTGCTGGGGTTCGCAGTCTATCCAGTTGCTGGGGTTCGCAGTCTATCCAGTTGCTGGGGTTCGCAGTCTATCCAGTTGCTGGGGTTCGCAGTCTATCCAGTTGCTGGGGTTCGCAGTCTATCCAGTTGCTGGGGTTCGTTGCTGGGGTTCGCAGTCTATCCAGTTGCTGGGGTTCGCAGTCTATCCAGTTGCTGGGGTTCGCAGTCTATCCAGTTGCTGGGGTTCGCAGTCTATCCAGTTGCTGGGGTTCGCAGTCTATCCAGTTGCTGGGGTTCGCAGTCTATCCAGTTGCTGGGGTTCGCAGTCTATCCAGTTGCTGGGGTTCGCAGTCTATCCAGTTGCTGGGGTTCGCAGTCTATCCAGTTGCTGGGGTTCGCAGTCTATCCAGTTGCTGGGGTTCGCAGTCTATCCAGTTGCTGGGGTTCGCAGTCTATCCAGTTGCTGGGGTTCGCAGTCTATCCAGTTGCTGGGGTTCGCAGTCTATCCAGTTGCTGGGGTTCGCAGTCTATCCAGTTGCTGGGGTTCGCAGTCTATCCAGTTGCTGGGGTTCGCAGTCTAGCCAGTTGCTGGGGTTCGCAGTCTAGCCATGATCCAGTTGCTGGGGTTCGCAGTCTATCCATAGTTAATCCACCATACCATGTACTGTACTTGGCACTCTGACATGGCAGAGCTGATGTTTTGTCTCACCCCCCCCCCCCCCCCCCACCACACCGACATCATGGCTGTTCCTTTTCGGGCCATATGCACAACCTGTACCTGGCATGAACTGTTCTATATTACTATTGCTTCTGTTGCAGTATTGATGCTTATCGAACATTGCGGAGAAATGTACAGCTAGAGTCAATTAGCCAACTATCTACGCCAACTACCAGCCGTCATCCTGAAAGAAGGCCACTGGTGATGGGAGACGCAAAGGAGAGGATCAAGGTGAACATTTTATTCTTTAGAAAATTGTGAGCTGTTATTAGCAGAGTAACAAAGCCTGTTTTCTCCTCTGGCAGTTTCTCAGTAAGGAGGTCTCATCTCTGCAGCGTATTATTGAGCAGTCGTGTTGTGCCTTGAGCTATTGTGTGGACGTTGACCATGGCAAGGGCACTCGGCAGGAGGCTGAGGCGGAGCGGCTGCTGTTGGTATCTAGTAAGTGAACGGTATACGTATTTCACCATTTCTTTGTGTGCACTGATGTTAGAAGGAACTCACCATCTTCATCTTCTTTAGCTGAGAAGAAGGTGGCCTTATTAAAGGAGCTGGACAGACTCCGAGGAGAACGATCAGAGGAGCTAGGATCTTGTCCTTCAGAAGAGTTAAGGCCTTGCCATGGTTCTGTCACCATCTCTGACATTCAACTGCCTCTCAAGGTGGACTACGTGTGCAAGGCAATCCGTGATTCAGGTACTTGTGAAGTGTGCTGGCACACAACCCGTGACTCAAGTAATTGACATGGTACTTGACACAGGTTGGCAAGGTTGGATAAAGCTACCAGTCCAACTATGTAACTTGTAAGTACACTGGCACACAACCTGTGTCTCTGTACTTGTGAGTGTGCAAGGCAATCCATGACCCGAGTACTTGTGAATGCACTGGTCTTGCTGTCTTCTATGACCACTGTTCTTTCTTAATATATGTGTGTGTTCTCTTTTAGGATCTCTGGGTCACTATTTCCTCATACTCATCCGCTATGGAGGCTATGATGTTGTAGCCACACCTCTGGCCAGTGCTGCAGATGCACAGACCGGTGACACCATTATATTTCCTACCTCGGTGACCCTGTAAGTGACTCTGTGAAATCTACCTAATCTGTTTTGGTTTCTTCAATGGGCCAGAGCGTGCAGCAGGTTTCTTTGCTGGTAAATCCGTGTCTGTTGCTCCCACTTTCTTTATAATTTTAGCACTTCATCTTTTGGCTCTTTATGTAATTTTTAGCTTTTATGCATTTTCACTCTGATGGGACATCACACACCTATGTTGTGGGGGGTAGCATGCCACTTGACTGTTACAGCAAATCAGCAGTTGGCCCTTTCCTCTGCTAGTTTTGTGTCCTCCGCCTTTTTTTTTTGCCCTCGCTACAGGGCCTGCAATATAGCTCTGAGCTACTACACAAATCTGCACATTTTTCTTTCTACATTATGTGGTATTCAGAAGCCCTTTCCACCAGAATCTGGGAGCCTGGTGTGCCAAGAATGAGGATGGTTATGGGAGCATGTTTAGTGTGAGCAGAGGAGCTAAGGTGTGTGTGTGTGTGTGTGTGTGTGTGTGTGTGATGGAGGGTCATAATGGTAGCATGGTGTAGTGTGGGAATATGAAGGGTCATTCCCTGAGCAGTGTGTGTGTAAAAGATTGCAGCATTGTGCAAAGATGGCATTGTGTAGAAAACTGAGTCATTGCCTTAACGTGGGGTGTGTGTAAAGATGGAGGGTCATGTACACAGATTCAGATTCATGCAGTATGGCTTCACAGTGATAATTGGTTGTGATTGATCATCTTCTCTCTTCCTTCATAGGAATAAGGCCAGCGCAGACTTCAAAATAGAAATTGAGGTTTACAGTCTGGTGAGTTGCCATGAAATTCAGAACATGGATCCAGGGAGGATCGGTTGTTGCAATCCTTCGAATCTACGGGAGGACGTCTATGGACGCTCTACCGGCAATTTAGGCCCGCACTGTAGCCGACTTCGGCTAGAGCATGGGTGGCAAGTGGTTAGTGGGAATTCTGTCCCATCAATGGTTGTGGTTCAATACGAACTACTCTGTCCTCTTATCAATGGACGTTTGTCCCTTAGACCTGGTTCATGCCTATGCCTTTCTCTTTCCCCCTTTTTATTTTTCATTCATTCAACAAGGTGTGGACCAGGACTAATTGGGAATTTTTGTTCTCATTATAAATGGACATGGTCTGTTACTAATGATTCTGCTTTCGTATCAATGGACATGGACCCTTATTGAAAATGCTGTCCTTGTGCTTATGCACATGGCTGAGGATTTTGTCCTTCTAATAATAAATGTGGCCCATTACAGGGACTCTATCCTTGTAACATATGCATGTATGTGGATGAGGACTCTGCCCCTCTATCACTGCTGGTTACTAGGGAAGGGGTGTAAAACTCAACTTTTAAGTGGTGAGGTTTGTAGCAGTGCTGGGTGTATCCTGTGAGGTTTGTAGCAGTGCTGGGTGTATCCTGTGCCTATCTCGGGCCTCGGTCCATGGTAAACCTTTGATATCAGCATATGTATAATGCTAATAGTGTTTTCATCTACCCACAGGCACAAAGTGGACCTATTACCACTGTGGACAAAAGGAAGTCCCTCAAGCCCAAGGTACCTCCTTCCTCATTTTTCCAGCACGCTACTGGTCTGATGTGGCCATCAATGGCCTGTATTAATTTTTGTGTTTGATTTTTCATTCACCTCCAGATTACACCCAAAAAGCTCCTAGGTTCCCGGGTAAGTGGTTCTCTCCTATTGGCTTACAGTGGCAATTCCTGGGGTATATGGGGTAAGAGGTCACCTTTTCCTGTCTCTTTTACACAGAAAACCTCCCTGAACTCTCCAGGTAAGCGCCCCCTAATGGTGTGGTGGTGGTGGTCTTACATAGCATGCTCAAATTATAGAAATTAAGTCTATAATCGCATGCTTTCTCTTCTCATGGTATATTTAAAGGGTTGTCAACAAGGAATGTTTAGTTTTTAACTTTCTATTTTTTTTAGTCTGCAGCCATTATTTACTGTTAATATTATTATTTCTTGTAGTTTTGAAATTTAATTTTTGTGATTCTTTATTATTCTGCTGCAAGTTACAGCCACCCATTGACATGAAATATATCCTTTTCAATGCCTTTTGGGTTTACTAGCCATGGAGTTTTGTTTTTGGTGAAATGGTAGTATAGGGTGCTAGCTAATAGATAACAAAAAAACCTGGGGAATTCCCAGGGAATAACCAAGCCTACTTACCGACCAACTCGCAGACAACCAATTAACCCGTCTAACAGTATACGTTAAAAACTGGGGTTTTGTCCGTACGCATTTGCAAACGCATGCGTGAGCCACAGTCGCGCCAAGGCACCCCATAATGCTGTGGTCCTAACACTAAACAGTGAGTGTCCCCACAATGGAGGCCATGCATTCTAATGGATAGATAGGGGCAGGTGGACTGAAGGGGAGCCACCCCTCCTTAAAGGTGCAGGAGCACACCAAACACCCAGCATATAGCAAAATGGCTGCAAAGGTGTCTGGTGTGTTGCTGGACCAATACAAGCACCACAGGTGAAACCTAAATATATCCACCGCCCCATCTATAGCTGGCCATAGCAGTAAGTAGCTTTGGAAGGCTAGCTAACAGAATTTTTATTTGTGTGTTTTATTTTTTTTATTTTTTTCATGAGATTTATCATATTTACTATATACACTCACACATGGCTTCCTAGAAACTATTTGAAGCTAAAAGTGCCCCCACTCATGATATAACTGCATCCTCTGGTGCCCTTTATAATCCTCCTCTCCCTGCACCCTCTGGCACCCTCTATCTTCTCCTCCTCACTGTAGCCTCTGGCGCCCTCTACAATCTTCTCTGGTGCCAACTAATTGTTTCTTCCTCTGTCACTGTAGCTTTTAGTCCAGCAGTGAACTGCCCTCTCAGATCCAGTAGCTTTCTGCTGGTTGGGTCCCTGACGTTGTCCCTAGAATCTCTGGGCAAGTTCAAGTTTCCACTGGACAAGGTGGGTAATAAATGGTCTGTGCGTTTTGTGCTTGGTACTTATTGTGTGTTTTTTGTTTGGAGTATTCAAAACGAAAGAAAAAATAACAATGTGTAATAAGTATAGCAGTGGTGTTAGTCAGCATGGTTTAAGCACTCATTTTAAACTGGATGCATTGGCTTCATTCTAAAGTAATAATTTGAGGTTGTGGCCAGACTATGGGCATTCAGATATTTACATATTTATAAGCAGTAAATGCGCCTTTCAGCAAGTCATCGCTGACCTTTTGTAGATGCAGGCACAGTGGAGAAAGGGAGACCCTTTTACAGGTCAGTTTTTCACTGGCACAATGAGACAGAAAAACATGTGGAAACCTTTGTGTGTGTGTGGGGGGGTGGGGGGTTGGACCCAACAGTGTAGGAGTCATTTGAGGGTGAGAACTGATGGCTCAGTAGTTGGGACCTGATGGTTGGGAAGGAACCTAATTGCTAATGGGGTGTGTGTGTGTGTGTGTTTTTTTTTTTTTAAATGGGTGTTGTCTGATGGAGGGTTGATGCATGATGCTGGAGTAAATGACTGACTTTAATGGGATTTCCTTTGGGGAGTGTGTGATGCAGGCAGTGTAGAGGGTATACAGACATTTTGGGGAGGTGGAGTGGGATATAAAGTGAAGAGGCCCAAACATATGTTATGGAGTGCGGAGAAGAGGGAGTGGGACATATGACATGAACAGCGGAAGAGGGAGTGGGATGATATAAGATGAATGGCAGTGGAGGGGGTAGAGGGAGGTAAGACATGCATGGCAGAGGAGGAAGTGGAATGGTTTAAGATGAACAGCAGAGCAGGGGATATATTGGATGAATGGCAGAGGAGGGAGTGGGACATATGACATGGTAGATTAGAGAGCGGGATATGAGATGAACAGTTGAGGAGAGTGGAAGTTCTAAAGGAGAGGGCTATGGGATGAATGGCGGGGTGGGAGAGAAGAGTATGTATTGGATAGTGTACTTGTTGGTGGGTCCAGATAATGGGGGACAAGCTTCAGGAGCGCAGTAAGTGGGAACACTTCCTTTTTTTTTTTTTTGACTGGTGGTACAAATGTTCTGCAGCAAAGAGAGTGGGAAGGCTAGAAAAGAGGTAATTGTATGCAAGAAATCCCCCCAGTACCCTTGACGGGACACAGGGAGTGCTTCCTCTCTTGATATTGCTGTGTTCCCTAATTCTGAGCACACAAGGTGCCTTCTCTTTACATTACTCGGTGCTCCCTATTAAATCCTACATTTAGACATCGCCCAGTGCTAGTCTCTCCTTGTGTCTCACGCTATCCCTCCTCCCAGTTTTTCTTCTCTTGTCGTCCTCCTTATCTTTCCTCCTCATTGTCTTTTCAGGACAGCCGCCTTAGAGAGGGGCCTTGGTTCCTCCCTTCTCGGGAAACTCCACCTTTTTAGCTTGAAGATTTAAGCCACTCTTCCCTGCCGGCCCCTCAGTTCTGGTGATTTCTCTGGTGGGGAAACGCTGCTGGGTACTTGGGCAGAGGACAAGAAGTAATTTGTCTGTTTTTATTTTGAATCCTGTTGGTAAACGGGAACATGATTTTCATAATTTTTCAAAAAAAGAGCCTCTAGATTTACAATAGCAAGATGGCTTAGGTTGGCTATTAGGCTTGAATAGTAAGAGGGTTGGAGGTAGGGTTGCACCGATACTAGTATCGTTACTCGTGCAAATGCACCGATGCTGTCAGGCTTGGTTCTTTGAGCTGTCAGTGGGTCTCCCCTGTTGACAGCTGAAGTTTTTAAAGAAGTCCAGTAATTAGAGCTGTCAAAAAAAAAAAGCAGCTAGCAATGTTGTATTAACATTGCTCAGCCGCTGAAACGGTATAAAAAATAAATAAATTGATCTGTAGATTAAGAAATGTAAAGAAGCAAAGGGGTGAACAAATGTTCCTCTGTTTTACCCCCTTATTGTCACTTAATTTACTCCTAATCGGCCTTATTTAACTCCTTATTCTCCTCAATTTAATTTCCTGCTCTTCTTTCTACTTCCTTCTCCTCCACTGAGAGAGCATAAAAAATAAAATGTTCCATTTTGTAAATAACTTTTCAATGATTTGTACCATTGCTGAAGTGGGAGCAAAACTGTTTCAGTTGGTATCGGCGAGTACTTGGCAAAAAAAATGGTATCTGTCCATAGCTCTATTGGAGTGACCCCTGGAGGGTCTCAGGGCTCGCTCCAATAGATCTATGGCAGTATCGCAAGTGGAGAAGGCTTGTGCTACGCCGGACCAAATCTGTAGGACTGCAACATGGTCCAGCTTGTACCTGTTATCTTAAGGATCAGGCCTTTAGACAAAAGGTCCTTCAAACTGTGGTCCCTCGCCAGGGCTAAGTGCGTGTTTATTCTCTCTAAGGTGGCTGTCCTGAAAGACGATGAAGGGGGAAATTGTTTCCCTTACCGGTAACGTGAGGTTTTCTCCAGGAGTCTTTCAGGACAGCACCGTTACCCACCCAAGTAATGTTTGTCAAGGGAAGGTTCTTGCATAGGAACACCAGGAATGTTAAGGTTAGTATGACGTGTTCTTGTGTCTCCCCAGCTGGCTGGAGTTACATTTTGAAGAACTAAGGGGCTGGCAGGGCAGAGTGGCTTAAATCTTCAAGCTAAGTTGGTGTTTCCTTTAGATCCTACCCTTCTAAGGTGGCTGTTCCGACAGACTCCTGGAAAAGACGTTACCGGTAAGTGTAACTCTGATTTTTCTCCACCTGTCTATCTCATCCTAGATGAAATTGGAAGGGAAGGTCGGTCGTCTGCTTGGAAATCATTTTCAGGATAAGGTGGTTACTGATTTTAATCGCATTGTTGGGATTGGTGCATGTCTATATGGTAGAGGCTTCTGATGCTGGGGGTTGTAGTAGTTCACATTGGTCTTATTGTGAGTGACCAGGACAGAAAACACTCTACAAACCTGGAGGTCTGGGGACTCGGGATTTCTCCCTCACACAATGAATGAAGAAAAGGAATGATGTGAGGTTGGGGAAATTACTGAGGAGGCCGGTCCGGTGATGATGAATGGAAGCTTACAGATAAATAACTACTATTAAGAATTGTGTAATGTGTGACATTCTCCAGCTGCTTATGACCGCACCCGCTGACACAGGTGATCCGGAGGATGTACATGCTGGCACCTATGGAAACTGCAACACCTGAGGAGTTTATAGAGTGCCTTCTGTAAAATTATGTAAGCAGTAATATTTGGAACACATGGTTCTAATTTCAAATTGACAGCACCATTATCTGGTCTAGTTTTGCACCAGGGCTGATCTAGTCAAATCCACACTGTCTGCGCATCAATTTAGATGGATGCTGACACTCGGTGACACCGAACAGACTCCCTGTCCTGCATTCGGGAGTCTGTTGTGTACGTCCCCTTTTTTATTTTCACCTGGTGGTTCTGCCTGGAATAGGCATCCTATCCTAGGATGACAACACATCCATAATGTATGGAGGGAGCCAAAGTTGTCAGCTAGGCTGAGCTACAAAAATGTCTTCCTCCATTGAGTGGTTTACAGTAGGATGACAACATTGCTTGAGATTACAGTTTAGCTGACAGGAAGTGACACTGCATTTCTTATAGTTGCTGAAAATGTTCTTTACTGTAAAAAAGAAAAACTAGTATGGCTACCAGGGGCGCGGCAGTTGTGTGGGCATATCGAAGACTAAAAGGCATTGGGGGGGGGGGGGGGGCATGCAGGCACATCCAAGAACTGGAAGGTAATGAGAATATGGGGGAGTGGATGTGGAGGGCACATACAAGGACTAAGGTATGAGGAGTAGGGGTGCAGATGCATCTAAGGACTGGTGAGCTGCAGTATATAAACCTTTTCTTGGGTTTTGATATCTTTTTATAGACTGGTCTTGTTTGGTTGACAATCGCATGAACAGGTCCTGAGGTAGGTGTTGCAGTTTCCATTCCTGCCTCTGTGTAGATTTGAGGGTTTGGATCTGGTAAGAACCAATATACTGGTGAACTCACAATAATTCCACTCCCAGGAATGGCAGCGCACGGACCTGGGACTGTTGTACTGCTTTTAGTAACACTGCACTGACTGGCGCTAGTCTTCTCTACTAACCAGACACCATTTTGTTCTACTTGTCCTGATTGTTGTCTTTTCCTAGGTCCCTTTCCTGTCCCCCCTGGAGGGGAACTTGTACTTGAAGATGCAGTGCCAGAGTCATTCTGCTGTACAGCGTACAGGTTTTCTGGTAAGAGCCTGTCGATGGATGATTATTATATCCAGGGGGTTGATGTTGATGTTTTGTATTGCTGAAGCTCTTCCTATTCTCTCTGCAGACAATATTTGATGATGTCAGTGGTCTGGGGGCATGGCACAGGCGTTGGTGTGTCCTTTCTGGTAGCATTCTGTCCTTCTGGGCATATCCCGACCAGGAGGCCTCTAAGGTAAGTACATATTGACCCGGTTTTCTTGGACTTGTTCATCTATGTTGCTGTCTGTACTGATCATCGTTGTGTAGGAACCTCTCGGGCGGACAAACCTGGTAAACTGTACGAGTGCCAAGATTGAGGCTGCCAAAAGAGACGCGTGTGCCCGTCCTCACACCTTGGAACTGATCACCATGAG